>BMAC01000710.1:350887-390991 GCA_014905375.1 Phtheirospermum japonicum
ATAAACAATTTAATTATATTATAATAATTAATAAATATTGATTAGAAATCGTACAACGCCGACACAGGTTAGGAGTATGACATATTTTGAATATTTTATAAGTATGTAACTAATAATTATTAACTAATTTAATCTAAATATTAAAATATAAAATAATTTAATAATAATAATTACTAAATAGATATTAGACACGGGATGGAAAATGTGACGTTTTTTTGAACTTTTATAATATGTAAATAATATTATTAACACATTCAATCTAAATATTAAAATATAAAATTATTTAATAATAACAATAATTAATAAATAGTGATAGACATGCAAGACACGGGTTAAAAATACGACATCATTTGAATTTTTAATTTTACATTTAAAATTTTGTAATTATCACAAATAATTTATATTTATTTATTTATTTTCCTAAAAATCATGTCTTACTAATAATGACCTTGGTAATAACATATATTAATATTAAAAATAATACTTGATACTTAATCCAAATTATGACTAATAAACTTGTCTAAAATTATCTTATAATTCCAATTAGTGTCCTTCTATTGGTAGGCTTCCTGGTCATTTCCACTTTTCATTCGATTTGCCCCGTCTAATCCCATGCAATCTCCACCCAATCAACTACCTAGTCTATAACTTTTTAGAACACTGAATAATGGTAAATAATCACTATCAAATATTAACAATTCATATAATTAATGACATTATTTTTTTCATCCCAACTGTATACTCTACACCTTACTTAAAACCATCACAATATAATATTCTGTTCAAAACAGAAAGAAAAAGAAAGAAAGAAAGAAAGAAAGAAAGAAACTTATTGAATAAACAAGATTTAAGACCATTTTTTAATTTATTAAGCACAAACATTCATTAACCAAGACAGAATAGGTGCGGATCCTCTACTCTGGAGAAAAACACAGCACTAAATGTTGTGCATTGAACGGCAGCGTTTTAACCACGTGGGGTCACCAATTTTTTTTTTCTCTGCGCAATTCAACCTTTTTCTTTGTCAATGCGTATCATTTGGAATTACTTTGGACTAAAATATTTACAAATTACAAATAATAATAATAATAATAAGGGGAATTTGTTGGAAAATCCTAATACATGATTTTAACTTGTGATTCAGTCCCCACCTAATATATTTTGGTCTGCACCCCCTAAGTATCAGAAAAACTTAAATGAACTCCCTACTAACTTCAAAAGACAAAAGTAACCTTTAGCCATATTTTTAATATTATAATGAAATTCGCATCTGGGCCTTTAAAATTTTTCTGAACAAAAAGCTATTTGTCAAAAACAAAATAACCATATCAGAGTCGCCATTGTTATTGGTAGCCACGGCCATGAGCTGCTCGCCGGTGGTGAATTCCATCTATTGTATTTCCTTTGAATTGCCTCGTCGTCGTTGTTCCAAAGTCAAAGTTTTATTAATTTTACGATATTCCAATCAGAGGAAATTTAAGTTTAAACTACTTACAAATCTCAAGTTTTATTGCCTATTATTTCGTCTACCAACCACCAGTCTTCAATCAGCCACCACCGTCGAGTTACTCTCGTGTTAATCTATGAAATTATAGGTTTAAAATTTTAAATCAGAGCTTAAATCATGCGCGTGTGTGTTGTATATTTTTTTTTAGCCAATGATTGTCGTAAACTGTGCATTGATAGTCAGATGGTCCTCGTTGGAGACATGACGTTGTTGGCCATGTGAGGTGGAGTTGGTAGTGGTAGCATGGGTGCGGTGGTGATGGGTTATGGAAACTCTGAATATGTTCCATTAGGTTGGTAGATTTATGTATTTAGTTTATTGGATACAGTCAAACTAAGTATCAGATGCATAACAACTAAATACTAAGTACATGTGAACTAAGTACTAGATGCACATACACTAAGTACTAAAAGGCATAACGAATAAAAAATAAAATCGACAAGTATTGGATACATAACAACTAAGTACTAAGTACATGTGAACTAAGTACTAAATGCACATACACTAAGTACTAAAAGGCATAACGAATGAAAAATAAAATTGCCAATTATTGGATGCATTTAAACTAAGTATCGGATGCATAAAATCTAAGTACTAAGTACATGTAAACTAAGTACTAGATGCACATACACCAAGTACAAAAAGGCATAACGAATAAAAAATAAAATCGCCAAGTATTGGATGCAGTTAAATTAAGTATCGAACGTATAGAAACTAAGTACTAAGTACATGTTAACTAAGTACTAGATGCACATACATTAAGTATTAAAAGGCATAACAAAAGAAAATAAAATCGCCAAGTATTGGATGCAGTTAAACTAAGTATCGGATACATAACAACTGAGTACTAAGCACATGTGACTAAGTACTAAAAGATATTACGAATAAAAAATAAAATCGCCAAGAATTGGATGCATTTAAAGTAAGTATCGAATGCATAAAAACTAAGTACTAAGTACATGTTAACTAAGTACTAGATGCACATACACTAAGTACTAAAAGGAATAACGAAAAAAAATAAAATCGCCAAGTACTGGATGCAGTTAGACTAAGTATCGGATGCATAACAATTAAGTACTAAGTACATATAAACTAAGTACTAGATACACATACACTGAGTACTAAAAGGCATAACGAATAAAAAATAAAATCGCCAAATATTAGATGCATTTAAATTAAGTATCGGATGTATAAACACTAAGTACTAATTATATATGAACTAAGTACTAGATGTACATACACTAAGTACTAAAAGGCATAACGAAAAAAAAAATAAAATCGCCAAGTATTGGATGCAATCAAACTAAGTATCAAATGCATAACAAATGAGTACTAAGTACATGTGAACTAAGTACTAGATGCACATACACTAAGTACTAAAAGATAACGAATAAAAAATAAAATCACCAAGTATTGGATGCATTTAAACTAAGTATCGGATGCATAACAGCTATGTACTAATTACATATGAACTAAGTACTAGATTTGCATACACTAAGTACCAAAAGGCATATCGAATAAAAAAATAAAATCGCCAAGTATTGGATGCATTTAAACTAAGTATCAGATGCATAAAAACTGAGTACTAAGTACATGTGAACTAAGTACTAGATGCACGTACACCAAGTGCTAAAAGGCATAAAGAATAAAAAATAAAATTGCCAAGTATTTGATGCATAAAAACTAAGTACTAAGTACATGTGAACTAAGTATTAAAAGCATAATGAATAAGAAAAATGCACATGGAATATAAAAATATTCGGGATAAACTAATCTACTCAATAATCATATCATTAAAAACATCAACAATACTTGATTTCAATACATTCTAAAGGACAACATTATTGGTTCTATATATACATGGTATTGTGTCATTTCTCTTATTGTGAGTTATACCTTGTCATCCACATATATATACATCAGTACTTTGTCTATACATATAAAATGTAAGATTAAGAATTAATTATAAAATTATATCCATTGTATGTATAAATATTATTTAGTGCGAATAAACTAAGTATGAAGAATAAACATTATATTGTTTAGAATGGTTGCGGTACTTAGTCAAAACATAAGTTATACTTGATCGGAGTGAAAATGGTACTTAGTTTCAATATAACTAGTACTTAGTGTGGAAAATAGACATTATATTGTTTAGAATGGTTGCGGTACTTAGTCGAAACATAAGTTATACTTGATCGGAGTGAAAATGGTACTTAGTTTCAATATAACTAGTACTTAGTGTGGAAAATAGACATTATATTATTTAGTATGATTGCGGTACTTAGTCGAAACATAAGTTATACTTGATCGGAGTGAAAATAGTACTCAGTTTCAATATAACTAGTACTTAGTGTGGAAAATAGACATTATATTATTTAGTATGATTGCGGTACTTAGTCGAAACATAAGCTATACTTGATTGGAGTAAAAATAGTCACTTTAGGAAATCACATTTTAATGACGATTTCCTTTTAACGCATAAAAGTCTGTCATAATACGATAATAAATGTGACGAATTTTATTTTTGTCATTGAAAAATATATTTTTACGACAACATTTAATTTTATCATTATTGATCTAGATTTTCGTCATTTATTCTCTTACATGATTACGATTAAATGAAACTCATCATATTAATGGAGTTAAAGAAAATAGTTAGGAGAGAAACATTTCAATGATAAACTTGTACAATTATACTAAATAATATACTTCTTCTTTTTCACACCAAGTACTTTTATATTGATCTATATAAGGTGGATGACAATTTGTAACTCACAAAAAGAAAATGACAAAGAACCATGTACATATAAAACCAATAATTTTGTGATTCAAAGTCAAGGTTGTTAAGTTCGTTAGGCCCTAATCGGCTGTCGAACTGCCTAGCGCGCCCTGGTGCACCTAGAGTTTATAATTTTATTTATTTATTTTTACTTTTTGCTGATTATTAGCCATTTAGACCTCCTAGGCGCGCCTAGCCTGGTGTTTCATGGATTCCATTGGATTCTAAAGGAATTCGATGGAACTATATTATAGAATTATGTGGATTTTAATAAAATTTGTTAATGTATTAGAATTATTATAACTATTTTCTATAATAATAATTATCACAACCTAGGAGAATGTACAAATTGCAATAATAACATTTATTGTACAAGATTTCATTTAAAATATGAATTATTGGAAAAAAAATATTATAATACCTATTTTTTTAGCCATCTAGACTGCTTATGCGCCCTCATAGCCCAGTCTTTCGGTCGAATCACCTAGGTGCTTAGCCCGATTTTTGACCGCCTAGGGCATCTCCCGCCTAGGCCGATTTTTTTGCCCAACCGATTTTTTTGGCCGATTTTTTTTAATTCATTAATCCCGATTTTATTTATATTCCGCATGCATTTAAATTTTATTCATTATACATCTAGTTCTAAGTATATATGAATTTGTTACTCAATTCTCGTATATATAGTAATTAGTTATTATGTACACATCTAATACTCTGCGAGTGTGTATTTAGATTTTATTCGTGATGTATTTAGTACTTAGTGTATGTACATCTAGTACTTAGTTTGCATGTATTTAGTACTTAGTTATTTTGCATCCGATACTTAATTTACATGCATCCAATACTTCGCGAGTGTGCATTTATTTTTTATTCATTATACATTTAGTACTCAGTGTAAGTACATCTGGTACTTAATTCATGTGAATATAGTACTTAGTTGTTATGAATCTAGTACTAAGTTTATATGCATCAAATACTTTGCAGGTGCATTTACTTTTTATATGTTATACATTTAGTACTTACCGTATGTACATCTAGTACTTAATTTGAGTGTATTAAATACTTAGTTATTATACATCTGATACTTAGTTTATATGCATCAAATACTTGACGAGTGTGCATTTATTTTTCATTCGTTATATTTAGTACTTAGTGTATGTGCATATGATACTTTGTTCGCGTGTATTTAGTACTTTAGTTATTATGCATCTGATACTTAGTTTATATCCATCCAATACTTGGTGAGTGTGCATTTACTTTTTATTTGTTGCATTTAGTACTCAGTGTATTTTCACCTGGTACTTTGTTCGCATGTATTTGGTACTTAGTTTTTATGCACCTGGTACTTATATATGGCGAGTTAGCATATTTTTTTTCGTTATACATTTAATTTAATGTATGTACACCTAGTACTTATTCGTGTATTTAATACTTAGTTGTTATGCATCAGGTACTTAGTTATATACATCCAACACTTGCCAAGTATTATGTGTCCATATTTTCAACATAAATAATAGTCATATGTAAATAAACTAAGTACATAAATTACCTCAATCTAATCCAACATATTCAAAATATCCCTCAAGCTAAATTCGTGTATATGTATCTAGTGCATATATACATAGTATTTAACGAGTATACACATAGTACTTATAAATGAGCTACATAGTACTTAACGAGCGTAAATGTAGTACTCAGTAAGTATGAATGCCGTAATTAGTTAGCATTCACATATCACTTAGTAAAAGTACACAATTTACTTAATGATTATGCACGCAATACTTACATAGTATTTAGTAAGTAAGTACGAATAATTCATTTTTTTTAATATCACATTAACATTTTGAATCACCATTAGATACTTCATATTTTATAACTATTACATATAATATTAGACAAAAAATATTTCTTTTAAAGATATTTTATAATATTTATATTAATCTACCAATATTTAAATTTTATTTATTAATATATTTAGTAATAAATAAAAAATAAACTAAGAATTATAAAGATATTATAATGATTATAAATGAATTTTTAATCTATATTAATCCATAATCTAACAACATGGAAATGATAAATATTATTTTTTGTATAATTTGATTTAAACACTAGTTCAAAAAAATATATAAAAATGAATATTAAGCAATTATTTTTTATTTATAATATAATTATAAATTTATTAATATTAAGTACTTTAAACATAAGTACAATTACAGTTTATACACAATACTGTCAAAATAAGTCGTGGTTTTGACTTTCGAACAATTCATTTATATTCAAAGTTTATTTGCACGTCTATGAATCCATGTTTAATAAATATTTTAAATATATTCGTACGAGTTAAATACCAAAATTTTCATGTCCCATATATAAATAATATAATTAATCACTTGGTTTGTATGTGTCAAATACTTAATAAGTAAACAAGTAATACTTAGTTATAAACAACAATGATAAAACTAAGAATGTTAAAAGAATAAATTTTAATTTATTCCAATATGGATACAATATTTGGGATGAAGAATGCAGTACTTTTCCTTGGCCAAAAAGATATTTTTTGGTATTTATTAATATTGAGGGTAAAACTGAAATTGTTATGTGATAGTTGACTTAAAAGTATTAATAGAAAGAGGGAGTGCAGAGTTTGCTTTTTTAAAGAGGGATTGAATCATAAAATGATTTGTGTTGTAGGAACTTTTCTACAATTTACCGTAATAATAATGACAACAAAAATAATAATGATGATAAATAAAACCCTTTGGAAGGTTATCCCAATTGAATTCAATTTCTGAAAGCAATTTAATAAAAAACTATATCTTATATTTACATATAATATACGTGACACTCATAGTGCATATATATAAAATAAATCAATCTATATAATATTCTAGTAGGGCATAAAAAATAGATTTAGAAATTCACGTAAAAACTTTAGTGTAAAAACTAAAATTTAATTCTATGGTTTTAATTCTATGTTGCCGTCAAAACTATAGGATTTAATATAGGATTAGTGTAAAAACTAAAATTTACATCCATCGATATTCTAATATTTTTAACATGAAGTTGATTTAATGGTTCTTATTAGGTGAAAAATGGTGTCTTCACGGCAATGTAGAAATTCTCTTTAATATATTATACAATCAAGACACTTGATAAGTAACACTGAGAATTTAGATAAATATTAGACTTGACCCTAATTATGATAGACTTTAATTTTTTTTCCTTGTGTTTTATAACTAAAATATAAAAAAGAAGATGTTGATATTTAGATAATTATTCACTTACCAATTTGATATATTTTTAATTGTATATAGCCACATACACATATATTTATAGATAGATTGATAGATGTATTATATTTTAAAAATTAATTCACTATAAATATCTTCTAAGATACTTGAGTTATATACAGGTACTGTAAAAGGAAAAGTATAATAGAAGAAGATACAAAGGAGACGATGGAGACGGTACAAATTAGGGTTCTCTTTTTTATCAAAGACTCTCTTTATATAGAGTATTAATTTCATGTTTCCATAATACATAAAGATAACAAATACCTAAATTGTCATACATTAGTTACTTATTGACGAAGGCACAATAATTATGTTTTTCCTTCAACACTCCCCCTTGTACCAAGTCAAATGGTGAAATGGTGTTTCATTGTTGCCTCGTTAAAACCTTGCCAAGTAACAAAACCCAATGGGAAAAATAAAACTTGGTCTAAGGAAAAAGAGCACAACACACCTATGTTGAGACTCCCCCTAAAGTGTACACCTCTCTCTGATATGTACGTCTATCAAGAGAACTTTGAAAGTCTCTACTTTCTCAATTTACTTGATTCTTGAGAAAGTGTATAGTTATTGGTTGTAGAAGAGTTGTGGTGATATTACTCGTATTATCACATTTTCTTCAGTGATAGAGTTCAAGCCAATATTACAAATATATGAATGATCATAACATTTATCGTAGATACTCATTAACTACTACATGTATGATAATGATCTTTTTACATGGATCGAAGGAGTAACCAACGTCAATGATACTATTTGGTGTTTCACAGTAGGAAGTAAACTCAACATTTTCTATAGGGATTACAAGACCATCTGCAGTCCCAATTATATTTATGAATGGGAAAAATAAACTCGTGTCAATGGTTTCTTTTAGGTATCAAATTACATTTTGATTCCATTCCAGTGACATTGCACTTTCTTGAGTTAAATCAAGACAACAATTTTAAGAAATTGATATTTGGTCAAGTTTATTAGTAATGGTACAATAATGCGCATATTGTACGTATGTAGAGAATTTTAGCTCCCACCAATTCTTCGTCATTCCATTGACGAAATTGATATTTTCTTATATCTTCACTTTGACCAATCATAGGAGTGCTAACATATTGCACTTATCCATATTTAATTGCCTGATCATCTTTTGGATATATGCAAACTGTAGAGTTTAATATTCCACAAACTCGGTTTTAGTTTAAAACCTTAATATGATCAAGTTTTCGCATGATACATTATCTCAAATTAAAATTTCAAATAACTAGAGATATCTCTTATTTCATTAAGAGTGTATATTATGTTCCTTTCATCGACATATACAATCACAATCGAGAATTTGAAACTTATTTTATTTATAAATACGCAAGGGCATAGATTATTTTTTCCCAATCAAGTAGTCACTTAGACGGTTATACCACATCCGTTTGGATTTTTTCAATTCATAAAGTGAGTGTTTTAATTTAATTACAAATGCACTCCGTGGATTAGAGTCACTTGCCTTGGCAATGAAAGGCCAGCAAGCACTTTCGTATATATCTCTAAATTACGATCCCCATAGAGATATGATGTAACCACAAGTGTAAGCTGTATTCTCAGTTCTTTGGAATTATAACATCTATTATGGGAGAGTACATATCCCCATAGTCAATTCCAGGGCGTATTGAAAAACTTTGTGCTTCAAGTATAGATTTGTATCTCATGGATTTATTTTTCTCATTGCGCTTTCTGACAAAACTTTGTTTATGTCCTACAGGCTTTAAACTTGGTGAGGTTAGCACTACCAAACCAAATACCTGCCTTGTTGTCAGTGAATTTAGTTCTACCTGGATTGATTCTTTACATTTAGGTCAATTTGCTCTATATTTATATTTCAATAGAGCGTGGCTCGATATCATCGTGCTCTATGATTCCTTGAGCAAAAATGTATATATCATCAATGTGTGTGGAAAATATTTCCATCAACTCATATAAATTCTCATTGTACATTGAGATTTCTTTATTCTCTGGAATCATATTAAACATCGGAGCGTCCTCCAGTAATGACTCATGGACATAAGTATAATCAAAGATAATCTCATGAGAGTCATTATCTTCATTGATGATTAATTAGAGTTGTGCCATACATGCCCTCTTATTCCTTGGGTGAGTATTGATCGAACCAAGTGACCTCCCCCCCGTTCCTTTTGGGAGTCACGACCTCAACCACACCTCCACTAAGTATGGTTGCAATGTTTTAATCTGTGACATTGTGCCCCTTATGGGGTCTTTAACCTTGAAGACACATTTGCAGCTGGTATATATATGATCTCGTCACTTTAGAAATTAGTCTTCTGTACTTTGAAGATCAATTGTTCACTTTACTTTACTTTCACGTTACATTTTGAAATGCGGGGATCATAATGAGACATAGTATGAAACTATTCTGTCGTTCCAATAGAAAATAATTTTCTTATCTCCCCCTAACGAAGGAAGACTGTCTCATTAGAGTGATAAATTCGCTAATTTAGCGATAAAGAGATCGTCTGTCAAAGGTTTCAAATAGCGGATGACTGTTAGAAATTTATATCCAACATAAATACTTAATCGTCTTTAGAAAACCCATAGAATGCGTTGTGGGGGCGCAATAGGCACATATAATGTTTAATCAAATATGCGTAGATATTAATTATCAAGCTTATATCCAGTTACCAACTGGTACGCAAAATATCTTGTTAGCAGGGGTTCATAAATGAATAAATAAGAGTTGCGTGCAGTATTGCATAACCCTGTGCAAAGACAAATGAGTGCGCATAAATATTGTCTTAGTCACCATCTATATTCCTTTTGACAGTGTTTTCTTTGAGACCTTATTGTATATGCAAATTAGGGTACAAGATCCAGTACATGGATCTTTATTAAAATGCAATAGACATCAAGTACTTTTGATGTAAACTCTCTAGCATTATGAGATCGGGTGCTTTATAAGGGAGGTGAGTCCTCAATTATATTAAATGTGCTAGAAATTTTTCAAATGCAATATTTTTATGGACAATACGTGTCGAAGCATCGACCAAAACTATACAATACTTGAATGATCCGTATTTTGAATGGTTGTGTCCACATGTATCAACAATTATCAATTATAAGAATGAAATATTATACTTTGTATCTTTATCAAATGCAGGTCTCAATCATATAATTTTTCTAATGAACAAGTTTTAAAATAATAAGTGATGCATCTTTGAGATATGAATGTATGTAGTGCTCCTAGGACTTTAGAATGCACTTGCTGTAATTGAACGGCATTAGTTCAACACTATACTGTGCATCAAATTTCTATCTCGTTCTATGTTTCACTCAAAATAAAAGATGTCCATATTAATTTTTTATAATATGGACCATCATATCACGAAGACCAAAAATCCATGTCAATCATGTCAAAACTTGAATGAGCCAGTGTCCAAAAGTTTTTTGTTGGTTATAGCTTATGATTCAATAATCAAAATGTAATAAAGTAAAATTACTAGATTGACTCTAAAACGTGCTTTCTTCCACATAAATTAAAAGTATAGTTCCATACTAATGTACTTCTTAGTGATAATCATCAACATGAATATCATCAAACTTAACAAGGTTCGTTCGCTCTTGGTCCATAATGAGCTTTTATGACTTTAATCAATGTGCCACCAGGCCTCAAGACTTTGTCACATATAAATATAAATTAAGTGAATAATTGTCTATTCCTTGACAAATTCTCACATTCCTCTAGAGATGAATGAAATACTTTTCATTCTAATATTTTACATTATTTACTAGATATGTTACATTATATCTAATAATTTCCTCATGAACCTTGTATGTGAATGTGTGGTAAATAAACTCAATTACATTCAATGCTTTAGAATGAAATTCAAAATTCACCAATAAGCCCAATAAAATAATAATTAATTTAAATCAGGCCACATCATATGAATCTAACTTAAAATAAAATTTAAGACCAAACACAATAGTCTAATATGAATGATTGATTGTACTTTCATCAATCAAAATAGAGGATATCTATTGACTAAGAAAGGTTATTGGGGGAACCTCCATGACTTCTACCATGACCAATAAATATCACGAACTCTTACATATTTTACCTTATGGTTCATTCTTCCCATATAGGTAGGGATCAACATGTCTCTTCCCCTTAAGATTGAGGTTATTTTCAATATTCAAATCGATCATGGTTAGCCTCAAGAAATTTCTTTATCCAGAGGTCTAACATTGGTATTATGAATAATAATGTCATGTCTCTTAACGACTCACTGTCATAATTAATATTATACAAGTGCATCAGTATGTTTGCTCAAGTGTAAAAAAATAGAGTGAGATCGTATCTCTCAATTTATTATTGTCATTTAAAGTGACTTTCTT
Source organism: Phtheirospermum japonicum (assembly GCA_014905375.1). Lineage (NCBI taxonomy): Eukaryota > Viridiplantae > Streptophyta > Magnoliopsida > Lamiales > Orobanchaceae > Phtheirospermum > Phtheirospermum japonicum. Next base: position 362,862 of record BMAC01000710.1, read on the forward strand.
TTTCACATATGGTAAGACATATTTTTAGTCGCAACATATCAAAGTCATTGACCCTTTTTAGCAACCAAACCAATTTCTTTTCACTAAATTCTTATGCTTGGAAGTAGGGTTTCACAAAACTCTCAAAATATTCATTTAGAGTACATCCAGAACTTATTAAGATTTTGAAACCACATATACTTCCAATATAAGATTTGGGGTCAATATGAATTCTCAAGTTCATAAGAGAATTGACTTTGACTAAGTTTGACGATTCTTTGTCAATTAGGGGTTGATGGGTGATATTATAGTGAAATTGTAGTTCTTCTAGTTTCCACATCAAACCAATGATGGTAATACTCAATTTCTTTTGAGTATATTAAATTTTATTTAGGTTGAGTTAGTTCAATCAATTTCTTTAGATAATGAATTTGAAAAATATCTATTTCTTTAATATTATGCGAATATACTTTGTCACAAGACTTATTTATATAATGCTTTATCGTTCATGAACTTTCATTATCATGAAAATATGTAAATTTACAATCAATATTGCATATATTGAAAGTAGCCTATAAAATCAACTTGAAGAGAATTACCAACATAAATGAATCTATCAATCCATCGAAATTCATGATCAACATACATGAAATCTATCAATTCATGGAAATTCATGATTAACTAAACATATTGGCAAAATCATGATCAATCTCTCATATAATCGTGTAAATAACTTTATTTACGATTTCTTAGAAAACATCTAAAAGCATAATTAATAATATATTATGTACTCTATGAATATCATTAAAGTATTGCGAAATTTCATGTTTGTCAATATTGCACATAACATCACATGCATATAATCATAGGTAACATATATACATATACATGCACAATAATACATACCATGTCATATATACATATTGCCAAATATTTATTAGTTGCATTTAATAAATAATAGGGTAATTCGATTTACTTTGGAGGAACGTCATAATTCTTTCCTAATTTTGTTTTTAGGTTTCGGCTTATAAAAAGATTCAAATCCGATCTCCACCGTACCGATTCAACCTTTACTTGTTTTAATATATCCAAAATTCAGCTTCATCCAACGGTTAGATTGTGAATAATTGAAATTTTAATATAAGCTGGGCAGATAGTTCTGAGAAACAGGATCAGCTCTGTTCGAAATTCATTATAGGATTCTTCAGACTTCATATTCAAATATCCATATTCATATTCAACCTTTATATGTTTGGAATAACATATCCAAAATTCGGTTTGTTCGAACGGTTCTATTGTGCGCAATCGTATTTTGAAAAATGCTGCACAAAAATTTCTGAAAATAAAATGTGCTCTGTTTGAAATTTTATATATATTTCATCGTATCTTAGAATCCAATCTCCACCATTCAGAATGTAATTCAAATGGTCTTGAAGGTTCTATAAATATTCGAGCTCGATCCAACGGTTGAAACTCGAGAAACCGATTTTTTTAAATATATAACGTAGTTAGAAACTTGACCCACGAAAATTGTGTATAGTGTATGAAGGCTTATTCTCGATCACTCTCAATCGATTAGAGTTTCGTGCCGATAACGTGTAAAAGGAAAAGCATAATAGAAGAAGATATAAAGGAGACGATGGAGAAGGTAGAAATTAGGGTTCTCTTAATAATCAAAGACTCTCTTTATATGGGGTATCAATCTCATGTTTCCATAATACATAAAGATAACAAATACCTAAATTATCCTACATCAGTTATTTATTGACGAAGGCACACTAATTGTGTTTTTCCTTCAATAGGTACAATTTTTTTCGTGGACAAAATATTTGTTATCATTTTTATAAACTCTTTATTTATTATTGTATATTTAGTATTATTTTGTACGAATATATTAAGTTATTGCAATAATTATAATTTATATTTATAAATCTCAACCAATACGTCAAACATGGAACCAAAAGATATGGTTAAGGAAATTATAACTTACTAGTGTAAAAACCCTCAAAAATCACGGGCAAATATAAAAACAACATAAAAATGTAAAATTTATTAAAAAAATTTATTAATTTCAGAAAGTAAGAATAAGATGTTTTTAAAAATGTATATTATATATTGTCGTCATTCTGACGTGAATATCATCAATTTTCTAAAAAAATATGTATCTACAACTAAAAAAATTTGCTTACTTAACTTGCTTAATGTGTTGTTATTTGCTTACTTAATTGGCTTAATTTTTAGTGGCTTAAGCTAGAAAAAAAAGAGAAAAGAGCAGCAAATTGACTCTTAATTATGCCCTCAATATAATACATGATATACAGTCAATATATATATAACTTTTAATCATGCTACTAAAAAGATGTCTTTTTATACTGTTAATAATAATAATATTAATAATAATAACAACAATAATAATAGATTAGATTAACTCTTTTTCAGCACCCACAACTTTTTTTTCCTTATTTTTTGTTTGGAAGAGAGGACCTACAACTTTCACTATGATGCATTACAGAAAGCTGAAAAATCGTTTGAAGTACCCAATCTCTTAGAAAAATCCAAACACGTGAAATTCGACCCAAAACCCAAAAATTTGTCAATCAAAACAAATTTAAACCCTAATCCAAAAATAACTAAAATCATCAACTTTATTCACTAAAATATTCAATAATTGTACTCCTAATCTGATTTATTACCTGTCCGATAACGTCTTGATGGCTGCTGCCGCTGCGGAAGTGCGGCTGCGATGAGAAGGAGATGCATATCCACGCCAACAGCCACCATGGTCAGCGCTATGGAGGAGAGTAAGGAGGTTATAGCGGCGGCGGAGCTCCTCCCGGTTGTAATATCAACTAATCCGCCGTAATTTAGATCTGTGAAATGAATATTACAAACCGGCCTTCAAGTATCCGAAATACGCCGAGGTTTTAAATGGCGTAGCCATCCTGGATATTGAATAAGTAATCCAACATATGAATTAAATATGAAAGAAAATTAATTAAATTAAATAAAAAGTATATCCAAACAAATCTAAGAATACTAAAACAAATCGATTGGTAGGTTTTAATTAAAATTATTTGATATTTATAAACTCTGCGATTATAGAAAAAAGTTTAGAAATTTTTCGAGAAGAACCAAAGAGATAAACAACGGGCTGGAGAGAGGAAGAAAAAAAACTACAAACCCTAATTTTCTGAGCTTCAATTAAATGAAAAAAAAGTTATTTATACCTGGTCAAAATTTTGGCCTCGTCCCAAAATAGATCCCTTTCAACCACAGCCTGACACGTCATTTTTGGACAATTCTAATTTGTCCACATCATTCCCGAAACGCTCTCCTTGTGACACATCAACGTTAATAGTTAACACTATTAACAACATGGAGGATAAGGCGATTCAAATAGAGAGAGAAAAGATTTAAACAAAGGAGGAAAAAAAGAAAAAATAAACGTCACCATTTTATGCACAACATTTAGTTGTTGTGTTCTTCCACCCAGTAAAGGATCCACTTCCAGACAGAATGTATCAAACTTGTCACCCCTCAACATTCTTTAATCACACAAAAACAAAAAGAACACGCATTGATAAAGAAGAAAACTCGCCACCCCCAATTTCCTCTCAATCTACCACCACCCCTAATGTCAGTGAAACCCTTCTCCACCGTCGTAACACCCACAAATATCCTCCAAAAGCTCCAAACCTTGAAGCAGAGAGCAATCTAGTAGCGCGTGAAGCGAATCGAAGAGACCCTCTCCTACCAAATTGTTATCGCCACCGCGAGCGCATCCATGAACCACCCACCACTGAGCTCGCTTGTCATTGTTGCCGAACTTAGCTCATCGCTGTTGTAGTGTGTTGCGCCTCAAAGCGCTTACCGCTCGATAATCTTTGCACTTTATTATTATTATTATTATTTTATTATTATTATTATTTAAATCTTTTCAATTTTAATCGTGAGAGTCAGATGCCAAAGAATTGAGAAATTGAGAAACAATTAGTCTAATTACCTTAGCAGGCTAGTAGCTAGAGCTTGATTCTACCCCCAATTCATTCACCCATTTTGCTGTAACAGACTTACATTAAAAATTCCCATCTTTGTTGTTTAGTTATAAACCCAACGTCTAAAAATGATTACCCATTGGTAAGTCCGAATGGAAAAGTTTGACTTCTTTGGCATGAGAAAATCTAATATGAGATTCTGTGCAATGAAATTGTGAATAAATATTTTCCAGGTTTTATATATATATATATATATAGTTATTAATTTGGATTTATTCCATTTAAATAATGCAGCAAATATTAATCTACGTGTCGTATAGATAATCATAGCATTTTGAGTTTCTCAAATCCAATTATTGGTGAGTGAGAAATAATGCTTTGAAGTTGAACAGTTGCTTATGTATCTCAAAGTGTGTATTAAAGTTTATCCCATATTGAATAATATTCAATGTGGAAGGGAGTTTAAAAGTGTTTAACTTTTAATGTTTGGACATCAAGTGGGCCAGCGGGTATTGTGGGCTTTGTGTAAACAAAGTTCACGCGGGCTCTTGGACTTGGGTTCGCCAGTCCGCCTTCGGCGAAGCCAATGGCGGAGTCGAGCGGATCCGAGCCCGAGCTCGGACCCGGACCCGGCTCTGGGCCTTGGCCTGGGACTTGGGATTTGGGACTTGGGCAATTGGTCCGAATTGGCTGGTCCGTGGGGGTGGTCTGGTTCGACCCTGTTTTATTTTTGGACGAACACACTCCTGACACACGCTCCAAAACGGAAAGCACACTCCTAACACACGCTTAATACGTCAAGCACACGCTTGCACTCTCCTGACGTGCGCAACTGAATGTTCACGCTGAACCTGTCCAGGTTCATGCGGCTGGTGCTGACCAAATCTGAACGTCATAAAGCTGCATTTATGGACGTCATAATTGACAGTTGTAACCCCTGGTTTGAACCCCTATAAAAGGGTGAGGCTCCTGCATTTGCTGTTCACTTTCCATACGCATGAACACCTGAAAATACGAAGCACCACCTGAGACATAAGAACATTCTTCATACATTTCTGCATTTTATTTCCTTACATAACTCAGTCCAAGTTTTTTCCAGTTCGCCGGAGCCCTGATACTTACGGTGCTGTAATATCATGGACGAAGTTGTTTTATCTTTGGGAACGATTTGCTAAAACCGAAGGGCACTACCGGGGCAAAATCATTTTGCGGAAAGAGAACATCTCGACTCGACTTTCTATTTTTCTTATTTTACTATTTATAAATTACTGATTTATTTACATTCCCTGTTTGTGCTCGGAATTATTATAATTCTTTGTAAATATTCCAACAATCGCAAAACGATTTTTTATTTGTAATTTTTAATTTCTGTAATTTGTAATCATTACTAGGAAGATATCAACCTCCAGCACTCCGACAACCTCGACTATTCGGGCCATCACTTCCACCGTTTCGGCAACGACCACTGCCCCTGCAGTCACGATCACTTCAACAATTGGCATGTCTTCGCCAAACATGAACACTACTCAAGCTGAGATCATTCTCAACCCAGGAACCCTGGACTTCTTACTGGAGACGTTGACGAAGCGCATGACCCAGTCGAACTCATCCACAGCTTCGGCTGCTGGAACGATCCCATTTGGGATAGGGACTTCGGTCCAAAATATGTCAGCTCCGGCTGTGACCCATCCCATTGGGATGACGGGAACTTCAGTTCCAAGTTTGTTTGCAACTGATCCCCAAACAGGTTCAACTGTATTGAATACCCATTCAACGGGTTCGATGGGGACTTTTATACCAACGATGAACGCGCCGGTGCACTCCTCACGGATCATGCCCGCCGCGGAGAAGCCCCCAAAATTCAATGGGGAAGGCTTCAAGAGGTGGCAACAAAAGATGCTGTTCTACCTCACGATGCTTGGTTTCGCTAACTTCGTGAAGGAAGACGAACCACCTACTCCGGACAAGGGAGAGACTAGTTTTCATGTTCACGCTGCCTACGATAATTGGCACAATGGGGACTATTTGTGTAAAGGATTTCTCTTGAGTAGCCTAGAAGATAGTCTGAGTAACGTGTACTCGGATGTAAAGACCTCTAAGAAAATCTGGGAGGCACTTGAGAAGAAATACAGTTCCGACGAGGATGGAACTAGGAAATTTGTAGTCACGAACTTCATGGACTACAAGATGATTGATTCTCGCCCGGTTATGGAACAAGTTCAAAAGTCCCAAATGCTGGTGAATGATGTCCATGCCAAGGGGATGATACTTCCGGATGCTGCCATGATTGACAAGCTTCCACCGAACTGGAAAGACTTCAAAACGTACCTAAAGCACAAACGAAAGGCGATGTCTCTTGAAGATGTTATCCGGAAGGTACGAATTGAGTCTGAAGTTCGAGTTCAGTACAAGAATTCAAAAAGTTTGGATGAACCTTGAGTGAACCTGCTTGAACGAGGAGACAACTCAAAGAAGAGGCCGCATCCTGGCAACTCTAAGCCTAAAGCTCCCTCTTCTAAGAAGTTCGAAGGAAAATGCTACAATTGCGGTTATCCTGGGCACTTTTCTAAGAACTATCGCAGGCCAAAGCAGAAGAAGGCCAAGCCGAGAGGGAGCTGACTAGTGATGATCTCATTGCGGTCATCACTGAGGAAGCTAACATGGTCGAGAACCGTGGTCAATGGTTCATCGATACTGCTGCAACTAGTGATGATCTCATTGCGGTCATCACTGAGGAAGCTAACATGGTCGAGAACCGTGGTCAATGGTTCATCGATACTGCTGCAACTGCCCATGTGTGTGTAGACCGGAGCTTGTTCTCCAAATTCCATCCCTGTGAGGGAAGGAAGCTGAACATGGGAAACCAAGCGTCTTCGCAAGTTGCAGGTGTTGGCTTGGTTGTCCTAAAAATGACCTCTGGCAAATAGATCACTCTGAATGAGGTGTTGCACGTTCCAGACATCCGGAAGAACTTAGTCTCTGGTTCAATACTAGTTAGTCGTGGCTTTAGACTTGTATTTGAGGATAATAAGTTTGTATTGTCTAAGTTTGGGACACCTCTAGGTAAGGGTTACCTTACATATGGTTTGTTCAAACTAAGTGTAATGGCTATACGCCCAAAACCAGTCATTAATAAAATTACTTCTGATTCCTCTTACTTGACTGAGTTCTCTAGTTTATGGCATTGTAGATTWGGCCACGTTAATCTAAATGCAATAAAACGTTTGTCAAATCTCAATTTACTTAAGGTAAATGAATTTGTTAATAAAAGTAAGTGTGAAATTTGTGTAGAAGCAAAAATGACTAAATTACCGTTTAAATCGGTAGAAAGGAGCACGACACCTTTAGAATTAATTCACACGGATGTATGTGACTTAAAGTTTGTGCAAACTAGACGTGTCAAAAAGTATTTTATTACTTTTATTGACGATTGCACAAGGTACTGTTACCTTTATCTTTTGAGAGGTAAAGATGAGGCTATTGAAGCTTTCTAGAACTTCAAAAATGAAGCCGAAAATCAACTTAACTGCAAAATCAAATCTATTAGAAGTGATAGAGGAGGAGAATACGTAGCTCCGTTTGAGGAGTTGTGCAACAAAAGTGGCATAATTCATCAAACTACAGCTCCGTATGCACCTCAATCGAACGGCGTAGCCGAACGAAAGAATCGTTCTTTGAAAGAAATGATGAATGCATTATTGATTAGTTCTGGGTTACCGCATAACATGTGGGGGGAAGCTATTTTAACAGCTAACTATATCCTCAATAAAATTCCACTTAAAGGTAGGGACGAAACTCCCTACGAGTTGTGGAAAGGAAGGAAACCTTTTTATAAATACCTCAAAGTGTGGGGGTGTTTAGCGAAGGTAGAAGTGCCTCTACCGAAACAAGTGACAATCAGACCCAAAACAGTTGATTGTATTTTTATTGGTTATGCACTGAATAGTAGCGCCTATCGATTTAAAATCCATAGGTCAGATGTTCCGGACATGAATGTCGGAACCACCATTGAGTCAAGGAATGCAATATTTTTTGAAGACATCTATCCTTGTAAGGATAAAGCTGCTTCCAGTTCAAACACTGGAAATATTGAAGGAACTACAAGTCACGAACTTGTGKGGGTTGAACCTAAGTCTCGYAAATGACCCGGTTCAGAACTTGAAGCTCTAACTCCTAGACGGAGCACTCGAGCTAAAGTTGCTAAGGATTTCGGTCCTGACTATGTGGTTTTTCTCTTGGATGAAGAACCAAATTCATAGAAAGAAGCTTTCTCACGGATTGATAGTTCATTTTGGAAGGAATCTGTACAAAGCGAGATCGACTCAATCATGCAGAACCATACGTGGATTCTGACTGATGTACCTGAAGGTTGTAAACCTTTAGGTAGTAAATGGATACTGAAATGAAAATTCAGAGCTGATGGATCAATCGATAAGTATAAAGCTCGTTTGGTTGTGAAAGAATTTCTCCAGAAGGAGGGTTATGGTTTTTTTGACACATACTCTCCTGTGACGAGAATTACCTCTATCCGGGTGCTTCTAGCGATTGCTGCTTTGCACAATCTTGAGATTCACCAAATGGATGTGAAAACAGCTTTTCTAAATGGCGATTTAGAAGAGGAAATTTATATGGAACAACCTGAAGGTTTTGTAAAACCTGGACAAGAAAGAAAAGTGTGCAAACTTGTTAAGTCTTTGTATGGCTTGAAACAAGCACCTTTACAATGGCACTTGAAATTTGACGAAGTGATAATGTCAAATGGGTTCAAGATAAACGAGTGCGATAAATGTGTATATATAAAGAATACTAATGACAAACTTGTTATAATATGTCTTTATGTAGATGATATGTTAATCATGGGTAGCAACCTGCAAGTGATTAATGAGACGAAACTCATGCTAAAAAGAAATTTTGACATAAAGGATCTGGGAGTTGCTGACACTATTCTTGGCATAAGAATCATAAGAACTCCAAATGGAATTGTCTTATCACAATCTCATTACATTGGGAAAGTGATCAATAAATTCAATGCTCACGATAGTCTTCCTGCAAAGACACCTATGGAACTCAACGTTCACTTGAGTAGGAATAGAGGTGACCCTGTTGCTCATACGGACTATTCTAGTAACATTGGATGTTTGATGTACATCTCCAACTGTTCAAGACCTGACCTAGCTTGCTCGGTAAACAAACTAAGTCGATATACAAGCAACCCAAGTGGAGAACACTGGAAAGCGCTTGTGAGAGTTTTGAGATACTTAAAGTATACTCTGAACTTTGGGCTAAATTATGGTAGACACCCCAGGGTACTTGAAGGTTACTGTGATGCAAACTGGATATCCGACACAAAGGACTCTTTGTCAACAAGTGGATATGTGTTTGTAATTCGGGGAGGAGCTGTTTCTTGGAGATCCACTAAACAGACATGTATAGCCCGATCCACCATGGAATCTGAGTTTATCGCTTTGGACAAAGCAGGTGAAGAAGCTGAATGGCTTCGTAACTTTTTAGAAGATATTCCATGTTGGGAGAAACCCGTGCCGCCGATCATGCTTCACTGCTATAGTCAAGCTGCTATTGGAAGGGCAAGAAGTGATTTGTATAACGGCAAGTCTCGACATATTCGTCGGAGACATAACACCGTAAGACATCTGCTATCTAGTGGGATTACCTCAGTTGACTACGTAAGGTCAATAGATAATCTAGCGGCTCCATTCACAAAGAATATAGCTCGAGATCAGATGTATAAGTTGCTTGAAGGAATGAGAGTGAAATCCACATCTTAAAGATGATTGTAGTGGATACCCAACCATGATGAGTGGAGATCCCACAAACTTGTTTCAATGGGAAAACTAAATTATGAAAGTCTGGGTAAGTAAAACTCTACAAACCTATTCCTTAACGGCAAAAGTAGAGTTTTTAATTTGTCATGTGATGAGGATAAATCTCTGATTTTTAATGATTCTTGTGCAGGTCTTTTACCTGAGTATGACAGAATGCTGATTTGAAGAATCACCTATGTAAGTGAGAAGTGAGGGCCGCTTCTACTTTATGCTTATGAATCCAAAGAAGTTGTCCATGGCCAGAAACGGATACAAACGTGAGAACGGAAGAATTTTGAGATCTTAGTGGGTTGGTACTATTGTCTAGTATATAAAAAGGGGAATAGTTCAAGAATAATTTTCACTAATCCGCCGGTATGCTTGGTAGTATTAACTAAGGAGGGTTCAAGGCCACAAGCCACCTATCCCTATTCTCTATTATCTCTTAAGGACTGAGCTATGTATTTGCATTCATGCATTTCGGTTTTTGGAGTTTCTCACTCATGTGTGGGATTGATATTAATTTGGATTTATTCCATTTAAATAATGCAGCAAATATTAATCTACGTGTCGTGTAGATAATCATAGTATTTTGAATTTCTCAAATCCAATTATTGGTGAGTGAGAAATAATGCTTTGAAATTGAACAGTTACTTATGTATCTCAAAGTGTGTATTAAAATTTATCCCACATTGAATAATATTCAATGTGGAAGTGAGTTTAAAAGTGTTTAACTTTTAATGTTTGGACATCAAGTGGGCCAGCGGGTATTGTGAGCTTTGTGCAAACAAAGTCCATGCGGGCTCTTGGACTTGGGTTCACCAATCCGCCTTCGGCGAAGTCGAGCGGATCCGAGACCGAGACCGAGCCCGGATCCGGACCTCAGACCTCGGCTCTGGGCCTGGGACTTGGGACTTGGAACTTGGGTCTTGGGTCTTGGGCAATTGGTCCGATTGAGGTGGTCCGTGGGGGTGGTCTGGTTCGACCCTATTTTATTTTTTGACGAACACACTCCTGACACACGCTCCAAAATGGAAAGCACAGTCCTGACACACGCTCCAATACGTCAAACACACGCTTGCACTCTCCTGACGTGCGCAACTGAATGTTCACGCTGAACCTGTCCAGGTTCATGCGGCTGGTGCTGACCAAATTTGAACGTCATAAAGCTGTATTTATGGACGTCATAATTGGCAGCTGTAACCCCTGGTTTGAACCCCTATAAAAGGGTGAGGCTCCTGCATTTGCTGTTCACTTTCCATACGGATGAACACCTGAAAATACGAAGCACCACCTGAGACATAAGAACATTCTGCATACATTTCTGCATTTTATTTCCTTACATAACTCAGTCCAAGTTTTTTCCAGTTCGCCGGAGCCCTGATACTTACGGTGCTGTAATATCATGGACGAAGTCGTTTTATCTTTGGGAACGATTTGTTAAAACCGAAGGGCACTACCGGGGCAAAATCGTTTTGCGGAAAGAGAACATCTCGACTCGACTTTTTATTTTTCTTATTTTACTATTTACAAACTACTGATTTATTTACATTCCCTATATGTGTGCTCGAAATTATTATAATTCTTTGTAAATATTCCAACATATATATATATATATATATATAATTTTTTTCTTTTTTTGTAAACTATAAAAAAAGTTGCATAAAAAAATCATTATTTGAAATACTACACCACCGTTTACCAACAGGGTAGAAAATTTAGTTTATATTGCTCATGGATATTGTGTGTATTCATGTTGATGTTATATATTCGGGAATACATGAACGGTCGATTCATTTTTTTTTATTATTAACTTCACCTTTTTCGAATAAAAGCCGAAAAATGTCTGATTCATTTTAGTTATCGTTATAACTAATTAATCAAATTCGAAAGAAATATAGAGTTAGAAATATAAAATATATGGATTCAAAAGAAATATAGAGTTAGAAATATAAAATATATTGGGATAGATAATAGTAAATGTAACAAAAATAACTTCAAATGTCATGTGAATCCAAAATAGGTTATGTATTTCATATTATAGGAAATGGCTATGGTGCCGTGAGGGAACCATGCCCCCCAACCCCTATATTTATATCCATTGATTTACAATTATTTATAACTAACTTTTGATTTAATGGTTCTCATTAATTGAAGTATATATTCATGTGAAAAGTGTGTAGGAAAATCATTATTTCAGGTTATTATTCGTATAAAAAGAAACCACTAATATATGGATCATGTATTTTAGAATACTTTATTAATGCATGGATTAAATTTAGAATGATGACCTCCTCTTTGATTACTTGATGATCCCCTCTTCGATTACTTTTGGATCCGTATATTAATAAATACCAATAGTTTGATTATAAGAATAAGCTCTTGATCTTATTCTAACTAATAAGTTCCTAATCAGAAAAAATTACAAATCGTATTTTTTTTAATAAATTCCTACTTTATTTGGTAAAACTCTTTTTTATTCTTTTATATTGTAAAAATATTTTATTTATAAATTAATATATTATTTTATATTTTACGAAAATATTTTTATTAGTCATAATTGAAATTTTATTTACCATTATAATTATCTTTTTAATTATTTTTTAAATATTTGTCTTTTTTTTTTTGAAATAATATTTTGGGAAGTATTCATTAATTATTATAGTTTTATTTCCTATATTCTTTATATATTTTTTATGTATATCTATATTGGTAAATTAATATTTAATTAACTACTTTAATCAATTAATTTACCAAGCACTAAATGAAAATCAGCTACCAGATATCAGTTATCAGCTATCAATTATTAGCTACCAGTAGGGGCGAATTTATATATATACATGAGGGGGCCACGGCCCCCCCAAAAAATTCAAAAACCTAATACTATTTATGATTTTTTGTTATTTATAATTAAATATACATCCCAAAATTTGCAAATTTGTAGCTTCGTCAAATGGTTAAGGTGCTTAATTTCTATTCAAATGGTTAATGGTTCAACTCCTACTCTTGCCCATTTTTCCTTTTTTTTCTTTCTCTTTTATCTCTTGTTTTTCTATATATTTTATCTTTCTCTTTATCATTTGTTTCTTATTAGTTTCCTTCTTTTTTCTTTCTCTTTATCTCTTGTTTTTCTATATTTTTTATCTTTCTTTTTATTTTTCTCTTTCTCATTTGTTTCTTTTTAGTGTTCTTTTTTTTTCTTTCTTTTTATCCACTAATTCATATATTTTTTATCCTTCCTTTTCCTTTCCTTTTATTTTCCTCTTTCTCATTAAATAGATTTAAAAGCAAAAATATAGAATTAAAAATATCACCACTCTCTATTTCTTTTTATTTTTCTCTTTCTCGTTATTTACTTTAAAAAACAACAATATAAATCTAAAAAAGTATCACTCATTTCACTCTTTTTTCCTCATCTTTTCTTTTTTTCTTTTCCTATTATCACAAATTAATGGTACCAAATTAAAAATAAAAACATATCTTTCTTATTTTCTTCACCCTCTCTAGCTCCTATATTCTTTGACTTCTTATTTTTTATTTCACGTTCTCTCTAATTTATCGTAACACTAAAAAAATGAAAAAATATATTTTTTCCTTAATATAACACGAGTCGATTCTCGTTATTTCACCAAGTTATTTTTATCTTTTAATACGCGGCCTTTCCAAACTAACAATTCTTAATCCATTCTTGACTACCAACTACTAATAATCAACTATTAACTGTTTAGATGTTTGAATCAGTTCAACCAATCAGGTCCACATGAATTATTGCAATTGTGCATAGTGATAAAAACCTTTTTGGAGTATATGAATGATGACTTTGAATTGTTGGGATGTACCCTTTTCCAATCTCCATAGTCTAAGAGAAGTACGAGCAATGATGCTTTGGTTAATAAGTCTTAGAGAAGAGTACGCATGATAATATGTTAACATTTGCAGCATGTAATGATTATTTTTACTGTACGGCTTTTGTAATATTGGGTCCGGATATCTTTCAGTTTTTTGTCTCACCCATTTAAGTAGAGAGTATATTAGTCATTTTATATATATATATATATATATTCTTTTAAATAATGTAACGTACTCTGATTTTTCTTTTGTGTGTTTTAATAATTTAACTTGTTCATATTGTTTGGTTCGTCAGTTTAAGTAGGGAGATATTAGGCATTTTGTATAAACTTTTATTTTATTTTTGTTATTTTAACTTGGGCCGATTTGGCCCGGTGGCTCGGTGTTAGTGCTGTTAAAGAACCGATCGTTCATGAACAAAAGCTCATTCAAGCTTGTTTAATGCTTGTTTGTATAATAATTGGGTGAAGTTTGAATAGAAAATTTGTCTAGTTTAATAATCGAACGAACACGAGCATGTTCGCGATATATATACATATATATATATATATATATATATATATATATATATATATATATATATATATATATATATATATATATACACATGTGTGTGTGTGTGTGCGCGCGCGCGCGCGCGCTATATTTTATGAGAAAATATTGTTTGAACAATTCAAATTTATAATCGAACAAATCGAAGTGTCGTTAAATTAACAAGTCGAACTCGAACTGTGTCACGACCCAAAAACGAACATTAACTAAACACAAATGCACACATAATTTACATAAATAAATTTGGTTTAAAAGTACAGACGAAAGATAGATACGACGACTTAACGACAAAATGAACAACGCTTGTAGTACTTATTTAATGTACAACTCCTGAGTTAAAAACCAACTTTCTCCACCAACCACATAAAAGACAAGAAGTTGCGACAAGGAACCTTAGACGACAATTCAACCTTCTCCTTGAAAACCAAAATCGGGATCGCTCGCCCTATCGTCAACATCTGGAGAGTTTGGTTTGACAAAAGAGAGCGTGAGATAAAGGAGCTCAGTGAGTTCAGAATTAAATAATAAAAAAAATGCAATTTTTATTTTAAAATATAAAATTTTCGTGTATGCATCAACCAATTAATAATTGATTTTATCAAGACATAACAATTTGTGAATTTTAAAAAGAAATAAACAATATAAAGGTTAACAGTGGAACAAACAGGAAAGACTGTCTCGTTCCCAAAAGTTAGTCCAAATAGTGAGTGTCCGGGTACGGAACTCTAAAGGTGGCTCCCGCGCGTAGCACTTAGCTCCCGAAGGACTCTAGAGGTGGCTCCCACGCGTAGCACTTAGCTTACGAGTCAGATTAACTCACATAAACGTAGAATCATGTCGATCAAACATGACCCATACGTTTCCGCTCACCATGAAAGGTGACACTCCCGGCCGAAGCCTCAATCACCTTATCCCTCCCCGTAGGCTCGACGTCCCTTTAGCTATGGGATTCAAACCCAGGGTACGTTATTTCGGAATATACCCAATCTACGACCCAAATTCTGCCGTCGTCTCCGACCCGACCAGGAACAATGGGAATAGGTACCACGAGTAGTCGAGCAATAATCACTGGCAACCTGCTCGATTAATTGCCCAAACTACTCGTGCCTGACAGACACGGACAGTTAATAGCATAAGTCCACAATTAAACTAATTTAACAAAGTTGTCGAAAAAATCAAGATTTATTTGACTTTTGAAATTTTTCTCCGTCATCACGCGCTGCGTTTTTAAAACAGTCATAACTTTCTTAAAACAGTAGGTAAAAATATGATTTTTACGGYGAAAGAAATCTAACACAACAAGATACAACTTTCATGGGAACACTGAAAACCAACAAACAGGTTTCGAGGGTGAAAACAGTGTAACACCGTAGAACAAGGCTGCAGAAACTGGGCAGAAACTTATCAATGCGCAGGTTTCGTATTTCAAACATAACTCCTAGTAGAAACTAGATATTTAATTGATTCCAGTGGCTATTTAAACATAAGACAAACATCTACAACTTTTATTTAAACACTAAAAACTAACAAACGGGTTACAAGGGTGAAAACAGTTCAAACAGTGGAACAAAGCTGCAGAAACTGGACAGAAATTTATCAATGCGCAGAATTCGTATTTTAAACATAACTCCTAGTAGAAATTAGATAATTGATTGGTTCTAGCGGCTMTKTATTCATAAGACAAACATMTAARACTTTCATGAAGACACTTAACACAARAAGGCAGTTTAAGTTGGTCAAAACAGCTTATCAACAAGCTGTCCGAAACCTGACRGCAACCAAGTTACTCGACAACAAACATCAACTAATCAACGGGGTCAAATACGAATCCTATAAATCATTTCATCACCAAARCCTCTATARATCAGTTCATATAAGACGACATAAGTCTCTTAACATCCACCATAATTCCATCAATGCATACAACAAAGTATAACCACCTAGCAATTTCATCGAACACATATTAAACGTATTAAAACAACGAACGTTATACGCACTAAACATGAATACGCCTAAATGAGAAGAATCTCAAACCTCCAGTTTTAAAAGTTTTACTCACTTATTTAATTAGGTGATTGAGCTATCGTCGGATTAGCGTGGTTGTCGTGCGCAAGTCCTACACATGTCGGAAACTTGATTAAAACTCCGACCAACTCTAACGAAAAACCGAAACACATTAAGGAACCATGAACTATAACATAATATTATAAGAATATATAATTTTATTTAAAATTTCAACCCCGTTTTCAGCCTTGACCACTTAGTGGTTGTCCTCGACTCAAGTTTTCCGGTAACTACGAAGCTCGGAGCCGGTTTTTCAAGAATAGCTTTAAAAAATTTCAAAGAACCCTAGGTTAGGGTTTAGACCATAAAATTCACCAACTAATGCCCCAAGCCCCAACCTCAGCCCTCTTGGCTATCCTCGGAGGTGGCTTGAACGGCTTGCGACCGTCGGTGAACTTCAACCAATTAAAAGTAAATAAAATACATATGTATATATATTTTTCATAAAAAAAATAGGTTAATAAACACATGCAATAGTATAAAAGAAAAGAGGGGAAAAAAATAAAAAAAAATAATTTTTGGCCGGAAAATTTCTTTTCCGGCGACCGACACGGCGGCAGGGGAATTTGGTCCCCAAATTCCCTCTCGAAAAAGCTCTGGATAAGTTTGAAACATATCGTCCCTCGATTCCCACGTGGCTTCTTCAGGTCTATTATGTTTCTGCCACAATACCTTAACTAAAGGTATGCTCCTGCCTCGTAACTTCTTTACTTGATAATCAATAATCTGTAAAGGTGATTCGGTGTAGGTGAGATCCTCTCGAATCATGGGAATATCGTCCTCAATGATATGGTCGGGGTCAGGATTGTACTTCTTAAGACGAGAAACGTGAAACACATCGTCCATTCCTGATAATGGACTAGGAAGTTCCAAACAATAAGCTAGATTACCAATTCTTTCAATCACTCGATAGGGACCCATATATCGAGGACTTAGTTTACCACCTTTCTTATATTGAATCAGACCTTTCCTTGGTGATAATCGGAGAAATACCATGTCTCCCACTTCAAATTCTAAGTCCTCACGTCTGTTATCAGCATAGCTCTTTTGTCGACTTTGCGCTGTTCTGATTCTATCTTTTATAAGTCGAACCTTGTCTAGTGCTTCCTGAACAAGATCTATTTTTGCAATTTCCAATTGTGACTCTCTTTTCTGTTTTGGAGTCCACATATCATCAATCTCCCAATGAATTGGAGATCTACACTTTCTGCCATACAAAGCTTCATACGGTGCCATGCCGATAGTTGCTTGAAAACTATTGTTGTAGGCGAATTCTACTAATGGAAGATGTAATTCCCAATTTCCTGTAAAGTCTAAAGCACAAGCCCTTAACATATCTTCTAGTGTTTGAATCGTTCTCTCAGACTGTCCATCTGTCTGAGGATGAGCCACTGTGCTAAAACTTAAATTGGTTCCAAGTCCCTCTTGTAAACTTTTCCAAAATCGAGATACGAATCTTGGGTCTCTATCCGATACAATATCCACTGAGATTCCATGTAATCTAACTATTTCTTTTATGTACATTTGCGCAAGGTTTTGCAAATTGTCGGTTTTTCTCATAGGTAAAAAGTGAGCCGACTTGGTCAAACGGTCGACGACTACCCAAACTGAATCAACTCCTGACCTAGTTCTTGGTAAATCAGTGACAAAGTCCATAGTGATTTTCTCCCATTTCCATTCTGGAATTTCCAATGGCTGTAGTAATCCAGAAGGTCGTTGATGCTTCGCTTTAACACGCTGACAAGTTAAACATTTAGCCACAAATTCAGCTACTTGTTTCTTCATAATAACCCACCAAAAATTCTTCTTTAGATCTCTATACATTTTTGTGGCTCCAAGGTGAATTGTATACCTTGAGTGATGAGCTTCTCCTAAAATTTTATTCTTTAACCTTTCATCATTTGGTACACAAATCCTATTTTTGAATCTTATGATCCCATCCTTGTTCATAGAAAAATTCGATTTTGAACCTTGCATAATCTTCTCCTTCAGTGTCTTAAACTTTTCATCGTTCCCTTGTGACGATCGGATTTCCTCTAATAAATCCAACTTTAATGATAATCCTGAACATATGAGTTGAGTTTTTGACCACATCGGGTTCCAACAACTTAATTCTTGCAATGAATTCCATTCCCGAATCATTAAGTGAGCGAGTTGTACCTCAGAGCATCGGAAACAACATTAGCTTTACCGGGATGATACTGAATATCAAAATTATAATCCTCAAGTAATTCAACCCATCTTCGCTGTCTAAGATTCAACTCTTGCAATTCCAACGGGGCCATTCTATACGGCGTTTTAGCAATGGGCATCGTTCCCAGTAGAATATCAATGGTAAACTCAATCTCTCTATTAGGAGGTAATGAGGTAAGCTCCTTAGGAAAGACATCAGAAAATTCACACACTACCGACACCCCAGTTATCTCCTTTTTGTGTTCCGGTTTGTTGATTAGATAAGYTAGGTATCMTTTCGCCCCTCTAAATAWTGATTTTCTTGCTTTGACTGCCGAGATCATTGGGGCTAAGACAACTCTAGCCTTACCAGACAACATTACTTCTGGTTGTCCAGGAACACAAAATCTCACTTCTTTCGTGTGACAATCCATGCGAGCATGATGTCGGGACAACCAATCCATTCCCAAAATTATATCATAATCTAAAATTGGTAACACGATTAAATCCGCAGAAAAACAGTTTGTTTCAATATTCACCTCACAATTATCAAATACCCTGTCAGCTACATGACTACTCCCCATAGGAGTAACAACTTCTAGAACATAAGGCAATTGCTTCAAACAAGCATTCAAACGACAAGCAAAATGTGGTGCAACGAAAGAATGTGTCGAACCAGGATCTAATAAAACTTTAGCAGGGTGGTTAGATACACAAAGCGTACCTTCTACCACATCAGTTGTCTCCTGAGCCTCTTGTCCTGCTAGCGCAAACACTCGTCCTTGCATCTTAGGACGATTCTTACCCCTATTGCTTAAGGTGGACCTTTCTGTTGGATTAAAAACAGGTCGTATCGGTGCCTTGCAGTCTTTCATTTGATGCTGATCACTTCCGCAACGAATGCATTTTCCTTRTTTCAACCAGCAATTATTCTCAGAATGACCCGTCCTTTTGCAATGAGAGCAAACTGAAGCTTCAGATTGTTTCCATGTTCTTATAAAACCTTAAGGTTTAGGTCTTTGGAATTGTGGTTTCTTATAAGAATGTGACCCTACCGATCTACTTTGATTTCCAAACCTTTGTTGAGTTACTGGTTCCAAACGACTTAATCCACTTTCGATTCTTGCGGCAGCTTGGACCGCAATACTATATGTACGGATATCAGTCGCGAGTAATTGTTTCTGTAACTCAGGCCTCAAACCTCTGGTAAACTTATGTAACTTGTCTTCTTCATCCTTCACTAATCCAGGTGCATACTTAGACAGCCTATGAAAATTAGCTTCATATTGCGCGACTGTCATAGTTCCTTGCCTGAGACGACAAAATTCATCTCTCTTAGCCTCTCTCACTACCCTAGGAATGTAATGATCTCGAAATTCCTCCACAAATTTTTTCCAAGATCTTTCACATCCTTCTCTTGCCCATATACCTTAAATTGTTCTCCACCAATAACGAGCAGCAGCTTCCATACGAAACACCAC
Organism: Phtheirospermum japonicum; assembly: GCA_014905375.1. Lineage (NCBI taxonomy): Eukaryota > Viridiplantae > Streptophyta > Magnoliopsida > Lamiales > Orobanchaceae > Phtheirospermum > Phtheirospermum japonicum. The sequence continues at coordinate 382,776 of BMAC01000710.1, forward strand.
TAGAGTCAATTTTTGTTCTTCAGTATAATTTAAAGCTGCAAAAATGCTCTCTATTTTCTCAATCCACTCTTCGGCTTTAACATCGTCTGGTTCTCCCAAGAAAATTGGTGGATCAAACCGAAGAAACCTTTCTAGCACTCGGTCATGGGGTTCCGGAAGTGGACCTCTAGGTCGAGGGTTTGGTGCATTTTGTTGTTGTAAGAATGCCAGTAACTGCTGCATTACTTGCGTGTTTAGGTCAGGTTCTCCTACAGGAGGGGGTGGTACATCTTGTCGTGGTTCTTGATCTTCCTCATGATTCTCCTCACGAATGGGGTAAGGTTCATAACAAGGGTGTAAACGTGGGCGCCCTCGTCCTCTCCTCTCTGTCATCATGAGGTGTACAAACACGCTCATTATATATAGTGCCATTATATAATGAAAGTGTTGCACGTATTGAATAATACCTAACCTCCGACAATGGTAATCTAATCCGTCACTAAAATAATAATAGTCCAATGAATACTCAAAGAATCGTAGTAATCTAGAACAAGTAGCACACAAGTATATAAACATATAATCAAAGAAATAAATAAAATTTCAACTTCTATTATAATACTTTACCAACATAGTTAAGAAAGTAATATTAAACATATAATATACGAGATAGCACCATAAACAAAATGTGCCATCCAACGAGGTTAGTACTACATAAAACTTATATCTACACTATGTACCGCAATATGTCATATATAAAACCTATGCCAAAAGATACCTCGCATAGTGCTACGTACCATAATAACTTCTAGTAGATATATACAAATACAACGATTATCTTAACCAAATAAAACTTATCAGTCGATTATTATCACACCATTAGCATCAACCTCCCATAACTCCTCGACATCCTCGTCAAACCCTGAATCCTCGCTCGGATCTTCCTCAGACTCAACATGCTTATCTATCGATGACAATGGGGTTGCAGGCGGCGTAGGAGCAGGGGGTGGCGATGGGGAACCAGGGGGAGTCGATGGTCCAGGGAAGTATGCCAAAATATCGTATACCTGCTTACGAATAAAGGCTCTGTCCTGCTCGATTTGTCCTAAAAGGACCATTTTCTCGTGGTTAAGATTGGCCTGTATCGCCAACATCTGTTCGGTAACCTGCTCGAGCTGAAAGTTCCTGGCATGTATAGTATTCTGTGACGCGACAAGCTGGGTTTCAAGCTGGAGTACCTGAGCGTGCTCCTTGACAAATAAAACTTGTGACCCATCATACAACTCCTGATAATGTTTTACTAAACTATCAAGGTAAGCGATATGCTCTCGGCATCTTGTATGTACGAGTGAGTCCATGCTAACAAAATACTTTATATTATCTTCTGGTTTATATGATATGCCTGGAATGATTAGAAAAATAAAATAATAACAAATTAAATAAATAAATATTTAAATACATAAAATAAAAATTCACAGTTACTAATGTCGCTTTACTAAAATAATAGTCGTCTAAGAAATCTTAAAAGTTAATAGTCCACAGGCGGAAGAATCCTATCCCGGGTTTCACTTTGGTGTAATTACCATTTTTACACCAAAGCTCTGATACCACAACTGTCACGACCCAAAAACGAACATTAACTAAACACAAATGCACACATAATTTACATAAACAAATTTGGTTTAAAAGTACAGACGAAAGATAGATACGACGATTTAACAACAAAATGAACAACGCTTGGAGTACTTATTTAATGTACAATTCCTGAGTTAAAAACCAACTTTCTCCACCAACCACATAAAAGACAAGAAGTTGCGACAAGGAACCTTAGACGACAATTCAACCTTCTCCTTGAATACCAAAATCGGGATCGCTCGCCCTATCGTCAACATCTGGAGAGTTTGGTTTGACAAAAGAGAGCGTGAGCTAAAGGAGTTCAGTAAGTTCAGAATTAAATAATAAAAAAAATGCAATTTTTATTTTAAAATATAAAATTGTCGTGTATGCATCAACCAATTAATAATTGATTTTATCAAGACATAACAATTTGTGAATTTAAAAAAAAATAAACAATATAAAGGTTAACAGTGGAACAAACAGGAAAGACTGTCTCGTTCCCAAAAGTTAGTCCAAATAGTGAGTGTCCGGGTACGGAACTCTAAAGGTGGCTCCCGCGCGTAGCACTTAGCTCCCGAAGGACTCTAGAGGTGGCTCCCACGCGTAGCACTTAGCTTACGAGTCAGATTAACTCACATAAACGTAGAATCATGTCGATCAAACATGACCCATACGTTTCCGCTCACCATGAAAGGTGACACTCCCGGCCGAAGCCTCAATCACCTTATCCCTCCCCGTAGGCTCGACGTCCCTTTAACTATGGGATTCAAACCCAGGGTACGTCATATTCCGGAATATACCCAATCTACGACCCAAATCCTGCCGTCGTCTCCGACCCGACCAGGAACAATGGGAATAGGTACCACGAGTAGTCGAGCAATAACCACAGGCAACCTGATCGATTAATTGCCCAAACTACTCGTGCCTGACAGACACGGACAGTTAATAGCATAAGTCCACAATTAAACTAATTTAACAAAGTTGTCGAAAAAATCAAGATTTATTTGACTTTTGAAATTTTTCTCCGTCATCACGCGCTGCGTTTTTAAAACAGTCATAACTTTCTTAAAACAGTAGGTAAAAATATGATTTTTACGGTATGGAGAAAGAAAGCTAACACAACAAGCTACAACTTTCATGAAAACACTGAAAACCAACAAATAGATTACGAGGGTGAAAATAGTGTAACACCGTAGAACAAGGCTGCAGAAACTGGACAGAAACTTATCAATGCGCAGGTTTCGTATTTCAAACATAACTCCTAGTAGAAACTAGATATTTAATTGATTCCAGTGGATATTTAAACATAAGACAAACATCTACAACTTTTATTTGAACACTAAAAACTAAAAAATGGGTTACAAGGGTGAAAACAGTTCAAACAGTGGAACAAAGCTGCAGAAACTGGACAGAAATTTATCAATGCGCAGGTTTCGTATTTTAAACATAACTCCTAGTAGAAATAGATAATTGATTGATTCCAGCGGCTATTTATGCATAAGACAAACATCTAAAACTTTTCATGAAGACACTTAACACAAAAAGGCAGTTTAAGTTGGTCAAAACAGCTTATCAACAAGCTGTCCGAAACCTGACAGCAACCAAGTTACTCGACAACAAACATCAACTAATATGATATGCCTGGAATGATTAGAAAAATAAAATAATAACAAATTAAATAAATAAATATTTAAATACATAAAATAAAAATTCACAGTTACTAATGTCGCTTTACTAAAATAATAGTCGTCTAAGAAATCTTAAAAGTTAATAGTCCACAGGCGGAAGAATCCTATCCCGGGTTTCACTTTGGTGTAATTACCATTTTTACACCAAAGCTCTGATACCACAACTGTCACGACCCAAAAACGAACAATAACTAAACACAAATGCACACATAATTTACATAAATAAATTTGATTTAAAAGTACAGACGAAAGATAGATACGACGACTTAACGACAAAACGAACAACGCTTGGAGTACTTATTTAATGTACAACTCCTGAGTTAAAAAACCAACTTTCTCCACCAACCACATAAAAGACAAGAAGTTGCGACAAGGAACCTTAGACGACAATTCAACCTTTTCCTTGAAAACCAAAATCGGGATCGCTCGCCCTATCGTCAACATCTGGAGAGTTTGGTTTGACAAAAGAGAGCGTGAGCTAAAGGAGCTCAGTGAGTTCAGAATTAAATAATAAAAAAAATGCAATTTTTATTTTAAAATATAAAATTTTCGTGTATGCATCAACCAATTAGTAATTGATTTTATCAAGACATAACAATTTGTGAATTTTAAAAAGAAATAAACAATATAAAGGTTAACAGTGGAACAGACAGGAAAGACTGTCTCGTTCCCAAAAGTTAGTCCAAATAGTGAGTGTCCGGGTACGGAACTCTAGAGGTGGCTCCCGCGCGTAGCACTTAGCTCCCGAAGGACTCTAGAGGTGGCTCCCACGCGTAGCACTTAGCTTCCGAGCCAGATTAACTCACATAAACGTAGAATCATGTCGATCAAACATGACCCATACGTTTCCGCTCACCATGAAAGGTGACACTCCCGGCCGAAGCCTCAATCACCTTATCCCTCCCAGTAGGCTCGACGTCCCTTTAGCTATGGGATTCAAACCCAGGGTACGTCATATTCCGGAATATACCCAATCTACGACCCAAATCCTGCCGTCGTCTCCGACCCGACCAGGAACAATGGGAATAGGTACCACGAGTAGTCGAGCAATAACCACAGGCAACCTGCTCGGTTAATTGCCCAAGCTACTCGTGCCTGACAGACACGGACAGTTAATAGCATATATCCACAATTAAACCAATTTAACAAAGTTGTCGAAAATCAAGATTTATTTGACGTTTGAAATTTTTCTCCGTCATCACGCGCTGCGTTTTTAAAACAGTCATAACTTTCTTAAAACAGTAGGTAAAAATATGATTTTTATGGCGAAAGAAAGCTAACACAATAATCTACAACTTTCATGAAAACACTGAAAACCAACAAATAGATTACGAGGGTGAAAATAGTGTAACACCGTAGAACAAGGCTGCAGAAACTGGACAGAAACTTATCAATGCGCAGGTTTCGTATTTCAAACATAACTCCTAGTAGAAACTAGATATTTAATTGATTCCAGTGGATATTTAAACATAAGACAAACATCTACAACTTTTATTTAAACACTAAAAACTAAAAAATGGTTTACAAGGGTGAAAACAGTTCAAACAGTGGAACAAAGCTGCAGAAACTGGACAGAAAAATGGTTTACATGTGTCCGTGCGCAAGTCCTACACATGTCGTAAACTTGATTAAAACTCCGACCAACTCTAATGAATACCGAAACGCATTAAGGAACCATGAACTATAACATAATATTATAAGAATATATAATTTTATTAAAAATTTCAACCCCCGTTTTAGCCTTGACCACTTAGTGGTTGTCCTCGACTCAAGTTTTCCGGTAACTACGAAGCTCGGAGCCCGTTTTTCAAGAATAACTTTAAGAAAAATTCAAAGAACCCTAGGTTAGGGTTTAGACCATAAAATTCACCAACTAATGCCCCAAGCCCCAACCTCAGCCCTCTTGGCTATCCTCAGAGGTGGCTTGAACGGCTTGCGACCGTCGATGAACTTCAATCAATTAAAAGTAAAATAAAATACATATGTATATATATTTTTCATAAGAAAAATTGGTTAATACAACATGCAATAGTATAAAAGAAAAGAGGGTGAAAAAAAATAAAAAAAAATAATTTTTGGCCGGAAAAATTTCTTTTCCGGCGACCGACACGGCGGCGGCCCGGTGGTCCGGCGGTGGTGACCGGAGGTCAGGCGGCGGAGGCCGGTGGTCTGAAAAAAGAAAAGAAGAAAAAGAACAGAAGACTAACTAAAGCTCCCGAAAGAAATTTTAAAAGTTGGGGAGAAACTTACCAAATGATTTTAATGTTAAATTTTGTGAACAAAAATTCTATTTATACTAAGAAGTAAAGGGGCTGGGCTTAGAGGCAAGTTGGGCTAAAAAATTTAAATCAAATGGGCTAAAACAATTAAATTGAATTGGTTAATGATCCATGGCTTGGTCCAATAAGAAAAATTAATAAAAATAAATAAATAACCCAAGTAACCTATAAATATATATATAACACCTAAAATTATTTATATCTCCTAATTGATATAATAAAATTAATATAAATCACATATATAGCAATTAAATATATTATTAAATTATATCCATTATATACTAAAATCCAGTTTACCTTAATAAATTTGTTAGATTAGTACAGGGTCTTACAAACTGCACAAGAAATTAATCGAATGAACACGAACACAAATTTTTTGAATATTAAACGAACAAACTCGAATATTGTTCGAGTAATAGTCGAACTCGAGCTCAAAATCCTTAGGCTCGGTTAGACTCGGTTCGTTAACAACACTACCCGTGGTAGGGTTGGGCTGGACCAATGAAAACACATGCCCGATCAAATCTTGTCCTACCCGACCCAATTTCGTTGATTGTTTCATTGGGTATGGACCAAACTAGCCCGACCCATAGTATTCGGCTCTAATTATCACTGTCCCACAAGAAATTGGATTAGATGTTAAAAATATTCCTTAATTATAATTTACAACCAAGTAAAGTTTTATGAAGTTTCAAAGTTCTTTTTTTATTTTCTTTTTTCCTCTTAAGATTTATAATTTTTTTTTTAAAGTTGTTTGTTTATTTGGGGCGAACTTCTTAATTTGAAGTCAAACTTGAAGACATGATCTCTCATTTTATTTTATCAGTCTGGTGTTCATAATAATGATCAAGTTTCTACTACTTGCGATGTTGGGTTAACTCGTTGGTATTAAGCAAATCAGACATAAATCATTCGTCTACTTGATATTGTAAATCAATCATCTGATTAAGCTACCAACACACATATCCACCCTATTTGTCAATGCTGCTGACACCCTAGCCTATGTGTCAAACAACCATTGCTTCGGATGACATGTGTCAACGCTCGGTAGGTCCAAATGCTGAGTTGTCAGCTTCTAATGGCTTGTGTTAAAATATTACCTATTGGGAATTTTTTGCCTTGGTATAAATAACAATTTTTTTCCATAATTTATTTCTACTGCAAAACTAGAATTTCACTATCCAACAGAGCCTCTCCATCCTCTGTCGCCACAAATCAAACCTGCTCTATCCTCTCTATCATTTTCAATCATTTCTCTATCCAACAGAGCCTCTCTATAAGATGTTTAAATTTTGAGAAGCATATCTTCAATCGTTTCTATTATTTGTGGTTGGTTTTTTCTCCAGATCTGCAAATATTTTTCAAGATCTGTTGTTTGGCAATGACTGATTTATTAGGATTAATTATGTTTTTTTTCTTTTCTTTCGTATTAAATTGGAATCATTTTTCTTATTAAGCTTGGATTTTTTTGCAGATCTTCGAACTTTTTTGCAGATCAAAGTTTTAAATTTATTTTAATTTTATTTTCTTTCGTATTAAATCCCAATCATTTTTCTGATTTGGCGTTCGATTTTAATAATTTTTGAGTTTTTTGCAGATGTTCAAACATTTTTGCAGATCTTCAGACAGAGCCTCTCTATCCTTCGAACCTTTTTGCAGATCAGGTGTTTAGATTTTGAGAAGCAGAACTTCAATTTGTGGTTGGTTTTTCTTTTTCTAGATCTGCAAACATTTTTCAAGATCGGATGTTTGTTAATGACTGATTTAATGGGATTAATTATTTTTTTTTCTTTTCTTTCGTATTAAATTGGAATCATTCTTCTGAAGATCCATATTAGAATAAGATTTGTATTAATTGTCTTCTTTTCTTATTTATGGCAAATTATGTTTTAGATTTTTTTTTGTAAATGAAAGTAGAATCTTTATTTCATATACGTTTTTTTTATAATAGTCACTAGAATTAAACGTTTACAGATAAAATTCTCGATTATTTCACATATTTTTGTTGAATATAATAATTTTTTTTGATTTCCTCTGTTATTGATTTGTTTTGATTTTTGTTGAATATAATTTTTCCTTTGTTATTTCACAGATCCATATTAGGATACGATTATTTCACAGATTTTTGTTTTGATCTTTTTTGAATATAATTTTATGTTTCAAAAATCTTATTAGAAGGATATTTTTCAGTAACTTATCTTGAATGTCTACTTTCAACCGAATGCATTTATTCTTTTTAAATTATTGCATGGATTTTGTTATACTTTTTTATGTAATATATATATTTACTTATGTTATTAAATATAAATTAATGTCTATGGTTAAGATTTTTCTCTAATCTGGAATATAGTCATTATTATCTTATACCATGTAAATCATAAATTCCTTAAATTATTACTTGACTGTTTATACTTAAATATCAATTATCAGCTTAATTAAGCAATTTACTATATCATGCACTCAAGTAAATCATTACATGAATTACAATATAATTTCAAAAAAATACATATATTTGATATTAATTAAGCAATTACTATATCATGCAATCAAGTACATCATTACATGGATTAAAATATAACCTCAAAGAAATATATATATATATATATATATATATATATATATATATATATATATATATATATATATATATATATAT
>BMAC01000710.1:397477-472169 GCA_014905375.1 Phtheirospermum japonicum
CTCTCCTCCATCATCAACTCCGCCTCCGTCCCCAAATCTTCAACAACTTTGAAGTCTCCCTCCCCGGCTCCGCCCAGAACGACGTCGTCTACGGCCTCTTCCAGTGCCGCGGCGACCTCAGCACCCCCGACTGCCACGACTGCGTCGCCGTCGCCGTCGGCTGCCTCGGCGTGTCCTTCGTCGGCGCGACGGGCGGCGCGTTGCTGCTGGACAGATGTTTCGTGAGGTACGACAACACGTCGTTCGTGGGGGACGAGGATAAGGCCGTCGTGTCCGATAAGTGTGGGCCGTCGGTCGCCAACGACACGGATCCGCTGGCGCGGCGGGACGCTAGCTGTCGTATCTGACGGGTGGGGGCCAATTTTGACCGTGTGGCGGGGTCGGGGAAAGTGCATATAATGCATATGAGTTATTACAAATCTTTTTTTTTTTATTTGAAAAGGTATTGATGTTACCTATCAGATATGTGGAGATAGGGATAAATCCCCATCATCATCATCATCATTATTATTAAATATCTTGAAATAAATATTCTCAGACTGAGTCACATGAATCGAACTTTTTTGCACTTATATATTTATTAAAATAAAAGTTCGTCTGCAAGAGAACGGAGCGGTTGTAAGTGACAAGTTGACTCGAGTCGAATATCTCGAGGAAGACTAATTGGAAGTAGTGTTTGTGTTTGATTTCACGAATGAGAAAATAACGAAAAAGCTACGATAAACACACGATCAAGTTTTAGTTTGAGAAGCTTTAATAACTAAGACGATTATTTAAACGACGAGAAATGAAATCAAAAACTTTGAAAACATTAAGAAAACGGGGGTCTAGGGATCTATAATCGTGTCCACAATCAATTGGCATTTTGTCAAACACTTGATCTACGAGCTGGGGTTGTCAATCCCAACTTGTAAATTAAACACCCGGCAATCCCAATTGATGGTTCTAAATGATTCTAAGTACTAGACCCGTGAATTTTAACCAACAATCATCAACAAATTCAATAACACAAACCCAAAACAAACAAGAACACGATTAAACATAAAAAGCTTAAAAGAGGACAACAATGGAAAATGAGCTTGAAGATCATCAATTAAAATCATATGAATTTATAGGAATTAAACCCTTAAAATCATAATAAATTGCAATAAAACTAACCACCGAATCAAAAATATCATAATCTCAACAAGAACACATAAACAAAGCAACACAAATTTGGAATAATAAAACAAGGGAAATTGAAAGCTTACTAATGGAAATGGAAAGTTTCATCGTTCAAGTGATAAGAACACGAACGCTGCGATTCTAAGAACTAAGATAAGATTTGATGTTTGAAAATGAAAGAGAGAAATGAAGAACACATGAGAGAGTTTGGGCTGTCAAACCCTAGGTGGGTTCAAAAGCTTCTCTTTCTAGAAAGAGAGGTTTTATTTATAAGGTTGAAAGTGGGGGCAAAATAGTCATTTTATCTAAAATGGCAAAAAATGGCCCGACCACAGATGCTGAAAAATGATCACGTCGATGACGTGGTGAGTCGGCATCGACGGCGCGTCGATGGGACGTCGATCGATGGTTGTTCTTTATGGGTTCAAGTCGTGTTTTCGTCAAAGCTAGCCAATTGTGATCTTCTGGAACGCTCTTAGGCTTGATTGACTTTCATAAAACAAAGAAAATCAAAATAACATAAAAATCTATAAAAAGTAAAAGAGAAATACGAAAAAATACTAAAAAGATGACAAAAGCTACAAAGACGCAAAATGAGGAAAAATGGATAAAATACAACTAAAACCCGACTAAAGAACACACGACAAGACACAAAAACACACGAAAAATTACACACAAATATGTACAAATCATCACACTCACAACTTGAATAAATATATTGAAATTCAATTTTTTTTTCCGCTTTGTTTTTATGTACTTATAAGATTCTCAATTTGTGAAAGTTTCATGGACTTTGGGTTAAATCTCTTTCCTCGAGCACTGACTTCATCCTTCACACTGGAGCTTTTCATCACACCGGTACCCAATACTCATCTGCTAAAGAAATTAAGAAGGTGAATTTTCTTCTTTGTTTTAGAACCTGAATTTTGTTTCTTGTAACTCATACCATATAAAATGATGTGTTATTGTTATGATTTACTCTTCTCTCCCATTTGATCATGGCATTTCTTTCTAATTGGTCGAGTTAAGTCTTGACTGATGAAATTCTGTATATACATTTTCTGAAATGTGTTTTGTGGATAGTTGATCATTTTTCAATGGATTGAAATGCGCGCATAGGTTGATTTGGAGAGGTACAACAAAATGAGAGGCAACAAGTATGAAAGAATCATTTCTGGATCAAATGATAACATTGTGCTCATTTGGGAACCTTTTGTTAGCAAAAAACCAAAAACTCAAATGACTGGTCATCAACATGTAAAAATTCTTTATTCCTATCTTGGTATCCAAATATTATATAAGAAATGATAGACAAAGTTGAATTCATTTTTTCTTTACTAGTTAATAACAGTTGACAAACCAAGTTTGGTTTTTCACCTAATGGGCAATGGATAGCGAGCGCCTCATTTGGGAAATCTGTTAAGATATGGAATGGTTGTACATGAGATTTTGTTGCTACTTTAAGAAGTTATGTTCAGAGTCAAATCAGGTTTGTATTGACTGATTCTACTCTTTAATTATGAGTTTTGCTCTAAAGCAACATAGTGACGACTGTTAGTTTTTCGGTTGGTCCCCTGACAATCGGTTTTTTTTAGTGCCACCACTGATTCCACAGTTAAGGCAAGTTTGAATTTATAATACTAATTTTTTCCATATTTTTTTCCGGCCTACACTTGGGCTCCTTTGGAACAAAAAGTGTATATTCTATTCTTTTGTTTGGGTGCAATTTAAAATATTGGAACCTATACTTAGAGCCGAAATTTTGTGACCGGACCTTTGGCCTAAGTTTATTTGGTTCAAAAAAATCAGGTTTTTGTTGCTCGCTCCAATTGATGCAAAGCGGAAATTTTGGGCCAGGCCAAACCTGTCCCAAATTTTTTGCTGGACCGGTCCGACCACTTTGCAATCTCTATCTATTCTAATAAAATAGGATAAATCTCTACGAACGTCACATGCTTATTTTATTGTTGTTATTAATATTAATATTAATATTAATATTAATAATAATAATAATATTATTATTATTATTATTATTATTATGTCAGCTGATGTTTACTAAAATAATATGTTGTGTTAAAGAGGTTGTAATAGAACGAGAAATTCTATTACAAGGGAGAGATGAATTAAATCTCATTTTAGTGTAACAAAATGAAGATTTTAGTGTTCAGTTTATCATGTTTTAGTGCAATATTTATATTTGGATTTTGATTTTATTATCTTTTTTTCTATTTTTTGCTAGTATCATAAGGCTGGAGATGGCTGTGATATGATGGGATTTTACAAGTGTTACTCATTATACTGTGAAAGGTGGTTGGTTAAAAGATGATGCAGAAGAAAATTGGGTAACTCAAACATGCTTTTTTATAATCCAACATTGTTAAGGGCCATGTTATTATCAATATACTTACATCCATGCATTTTAATAGGATATATGATGATAGCAAAGTAAGCAAAATATGCTAAAGAAGAAATTGACAAGACTGAACAAGAAAGAGGAACTGCCTGGCATTTGGTTATATCAAAGGCCTTAGGTATGGCCCAAGACCTCTAGGTAATCGCATCAGATTGTCTGATTTGAATACGCAAAACCTACTACAAGAACTTGCAGAAACTGAAGAAAAGATACATGATTCAGAATCATAAGTATATGAGCTTAAGAAAGAAGTCGGTGATTTGAAAAATCAACTAAGTCATCACGGTGAGTGCAACACCAAGCTTATGGCCTTCATGAAAGCATATGAGAATAATTACAAGTGGGAGTAATGCCTAATTCTAGTTGTCTGTTCAAAGAGCGATTTTGGTTTATGTTTTGAATATTTCCAAGTAACCTTTTGGTGTGAATGTTCCAAGTACTCTAACTGTAGTACTATTTTAGTATGTCTGATTGTTTCAGGTAATATTTTGGGAGTGAATACTTTTATCATTTCTCTTGTAATGATACATGCTTGTTTATTTTCATTTTCAACTTTTTATCTCCTTACAAGATTTATGACAAATTAATCCATATATTTCAAGGAAATTTATATTGTCATAAGAAAACAATTAAATTGTGATAATGGGGAATTTCATCATTAAATAAAATATTTTAACTTGTAGTGTCATGTAATATTTTCAAAATTTTCACTTCAAATGAATCACAAATATAAACTAACTCATAATGTTTTGTTTCAAATTGTTTTGTTTCATAATGTTGGAACTTGTCACTTAAACTAACTCATATGTGATGATTGATATGTCACCATATAAACTCATCTAATGATAATAAATTTTGTCACCATATGTTCCACTTGGATCATCCCGAACATATATCTTTTGTGATAATTATAATATTCATCACATATTGCCATTGTTTCTATGACAAAACTTGTCATCGCCTTTCATAATAATTGGTGTCACATTGTTTTGTCATTATAACTATACTTGTTCAGTGACGCCTGATATCTCGTCACTATAAAATAATTATTTTGTGACAAATTATATTATATTTGACAAAAATTTAATGCGAATTGTGACAATCGGAACGTCCTTGTAATTCAATTATAATTGTCATTATAATTATTTTTGTCACTGGAAGTCAAATGTGTTGATGACAAAATAAGGGCTCGTCATTTAAAATGGTAACATATGCTGACAATACAGACCTTTAGATGACAAGTATTTGATCACATTAGTGATGAATTAGTTATCATCAAATAGTACAATATATGATGACAATGTTCATCAGCGTCATCAAAAACTAACAACTAGTGACGCATTCAAAAAATCCATCACTTTCACTTATCATGACGGTCATATTGTGACGACTTCGTTGACGCTCAAATCTCATCACATATTAAATTTAGTTATGAAAACACATTTTATATGTGAATTTTATCGTCATCTAACCTCATGTTTCTTGTAGTGTAATATCATTTTTTTTAAGTTTTGGATGAAGGAGGTGTTGATGGAAGTCATATCTTGACTGGAGACAAAGATGTAGATGCGGGTATAACTAGTTAGTGTGTAATACTTTGAGTACTATTTGTGATACTATTAATTTTACTCATGATACGTTCTTTTTCTTGCTGTCTCATAAACAAAAGACAATGTTCTGGATTATGCAAACATATCAACTACAGATGGCGAATATCTAAATGCAGATAAAGAAATATTATACTCTGATACTTTTACTACTGTTTGTGATACTTTCACTGCTATCTGTGATATTTCTTAATACTTTGCAGAACAAAATGATTTAATGGACATAGGGAGATCTCTAATGGGGATAAGAAGAAAAATAATAGATGAACTTTAAGATTTATACTGATCACGCTCATGTGGTGGGATTTATTGTGCACAAGTCGATGGACAAAAATAATACCGATGATCAATTGAGAGATAGATATTTTGTTTGTTCTTGTGCTGGGAAAAATGTTATGAACACACGGAACAGTGAGAGAAAAAGAAAAAATGTTGTCTTTACATGGACGTATTATAAAGCGCCAATAATGATCAAGTTGGATAAAGACATAAGAATATGAAATTGTTCTTCACATTAAAGAACATAACCATTCTCTCACTCAAACATAATGGGACCATTGACATCGATCTGAAAGAGAAATTAACGAGGAAAAGGACAAAGCAATTGAAAGGATGGTATCTGCAGAGATGTGAACGATGAATTCTTACCATTACATTGAAACATACCAATTTATTTTACTAAAGTATTTTGTTCAATTTTAGAAATTTCTTAATAATTCTGTATACATTTAAATTATTAAATTTTCAAAAGTCTAAACTATTATTATTTAAAAGATTTCATTGAATTTATAAGTACAATTATTTTACATCAATATTTTGTCCATGTATTTTATATGAGCTTGGATCATTTGTATGGTAGGCCAGCAAGAGTCCATCACCATATAAAAGTAAGCCTAAATGCCTTACCCATCAAATTGCACATTTTTCGTCCGTACATTTTTATTGAGCAAATTTATCAACAATCCCATGATTTCGGGACTCCTAAACCTAGTGATCTAATCACAAATCTAGTTTATTTTATTAAGTCACCATTAAAACCCTAATCCCAGCATAGAAAGACAATAAGAATGTAATTCACAATGATTCTCTTTGTCGTCCATTTCAGTAAGTCGAATCCAAGTTCATTACTTTCTTTTTATATCTATACACCATTCTTAATATGTAAAACCTAGAAACAAAACCATCATTCCCCGTCACCTGAGCATCGATTGCTAAACACAATAACTATTACAAACGTTGTCTACAATCAACCTCCATGAGGTTTCTTCACGACAGTCAAGGATCAGTTTGAGTCAATCCAGTTACCATGTGAACCTCCTTAATCAGGGATAAACCTGAACTAAAGAGCCTCCATTTGTCTCAAGACACCGTTCAAAGACCACGTGAATCAGCCGATACGCAGACCCATAAGTCGTCAACCAGAATCTTTGAACGACCCATTTTGGCAACACCAAACCATCTCCAAGGCTGCAACCATCATGAAATAGTGAGTCGATGAGGACAATCTTAAAGAACCAATAATTTGACTCTGAAGCCAAATCTTAGACCCAAATGTCAGATTATACTTCGTACCTTTAGCGCCATAGATTCATGGTTGTTGGTCAGTCCGAGGGCGCCATCGACCAATTCACCACCAGAACCGGACAAGTCAACTCTAGAATCACTAAGCCTATTAAACACGAGCCAGCCTAGGTTAAATAAACCCACACCAACACCGATCTAAAACCCAGAATGAAAATTCAGCGAATTGAACCAACTCACCAAGTTTCAGCCGCGACTGTCATCGCAAAGTCGTCGCGCCTCCAAAGAAAGGAGAGACAGGAGAACCCGTTGATTCCAGAACCTGTGACCTGAACACCCCGAACCCGAGCATCAATTAATCCATGGAAGCAAGCTCACCTTGTTTCCCTTTTTTATGTTGATAGATCTGCGCCGAGACGAGAAGCTATTTTTCATGTAATTGTTGTGTTTTTCTTGTGTTTTTAAGTAGGACTTTATATTGGTTTTAACGGTTTTTGCGTCGTTTAATTATGTTTTTAAGTTATTTTTCTTGTTTTATTGATTTTTGTGTTTCTTGTTAATTTTATATTTGAATGGGTTAATTGGTTCAATTACCTTGAGATTTGGTGTAATTCTTGGGTTTTGATAATTAAAATTCTCTTTTGATAGGTGGCTTAATGATTTTTAAATCAATCTAAGGCATGAAGACCAAAATTCAAGCCCAACCTTGCCTATTTGCATGCCCAAATTAGTGCCAAGAGCAAGCTTCAAAGAGGCTAACATTCTGGAATGGTGGCCTAGACAAGCCTAGCCTTGCTCAATCTCACGCCTAAGGCAGCACCCAAGGCTTGCGAAGAGGCAAGAAAATGCAAGCCATATCCCACGCCTAAGGCAGTGCCCAAGGATTGCCAAGAGGAGCCCAAAGCCTACTTCGGAGCCTACATTATTGCCTAAAGTGGCACCCCACTCCAGCCCCATGGAAGCACTCCAGCGCCTAGCTCCTTGCCTAGATGAGTGCCTAGCTCCTTGCCCACTCTTGCCTAAATGAGAGCCTACTCCAGCGCCCCACTCCAGCCCCAGCAAGCCTACTTCGGAGCCTACATTCTTGCCTAATGCAGCGCCCACTCAAGACTCCAGCAAGCCTAAGGCAACGCCCATTCTCGCCTAATGTAGCACCCAGGATTGCCCAAAATGGAACCACACTCCAAGCCTACATGCCAGCCTACTTCAACGCCTAATGCAAGCCAAGGATGCCCAGGACCCATCACCCACACCCAGGCTTGCCCAGACCGAGCCACCTTGAGTCAAATCAAGCCCAAATGTCCCAAAAAAAAAGCCCAATTTGGCTCATTTAACTCCATTTAAACCCAATTAAAACTAGTATAAATAGAATACAACTCTCATTTTGTAAAAAACACTCTCCCCTCCCAACCCTAACTTGGGTTTGGGATTAAGATTACTCTCAAGCTCTTGAATGATTTTCTCTTCCTTAGTATTTAGATTCAATTTCAAGCTTTGATGTAATTTCCTTTTATAGATTAGATTTAATTTCAAGCACCTCATTTGGTTTGTAAGCCTAAGAAGAATCCAAATACTCCTTTGGGATGTTACTTTTAATGCAATTACATTCAAGCTTTGTTTCATTTCTTAATTCAAGTAAGTTTCCTTTCAATTTCATGTTTTATGCTTTATTTCCATGCTTTGTTCTTCATTTCCATGCTTGTTCTTCATTTTATGCCTTTTGTCTTAGCACCTTGAATTCATGTTAGATCTTAAGAATTGGCTATGGAATTTAGATGAGTGACACATCTAGATCATAGATCGAGTCTTAGATCATCTTGATTTCAAGTCTTTCATATGCTTTATTTTGGTTTTTTATTTTCATGCATAGTTTTAGATTGAATCTTAGATCTACTCTTTGTTGCTTGTTGTTTTCCATAAAATTTTAAACTTTTACGTCAACTTTTCTTGCTCTTTATATCCATGCTTTCAATTTTTGCTTATTTGTATTATTTAGGATTTTATGCATAGTTGTACCTTGTGCTTGCATGCTTGTACTTGGTGAAACATTGCATTTTCTTGTTTATTTTCATTTTTGATTTGCATTTTCATATTAAGGCATACGACGAGGCATCCTACCAACATGCAATCTCAATTTCTAGAATAGTTTAGTTAGTTTAACTGCTTTATTTTTATTTTTTTTTACTTTTCAAAGCTCGAAACACATAGATTCCTCAATTGAATCGAATTCCGATAATACCAAGCCATGAACCCGTTGATATACTTTCAACACCACTAAAACTCTTCTAACAGAAGCATCCACGCTGAGATGGCCCGAGTCGACAACCATATTCCATGGCCCGATATGTGCATTGAGTATAGAACCTCTGAGAGAAACCTCAGGTCTGTCTGATGCTGTATGCACATCTCCACCTCTACTGGTCTCATCCTCATCGTTCGCTGTCATCTCCTTGCCGTGGAATGTGCTGGTGCGACAGGAAGAGAGAGAAAAGGAGAGAAAGAGGAGGGTCATCTTTTGGTTTGGGGATTTTGTCGAGGTGTTGTGAAGTTGTTGGATTTGGGAATTTAATTCATATCTAATTAGTTTTGAGGAGTTTGTTGTTTTGTGCCTGATGTGGTTTGGCAATGTTGTTTTAGAGAGGCAAATGAAGCTGGGGCAGAGAGAGAGAGAGAGAGAGAGAGAGAGAGAGATGTGGGGAAGATGATGATGTGTTGGCAAGATTAGAAATTAGATGATATTGCAAGTGGGTTGGGTTAATTAGTGAAGATAAAGATTGGTGTGGGCTGCAACTTGGTGATTGTCATTTTGGGCTTTTGTCTTGCGGGCAGGATTTACCCAAGATCATTTAATCCCAGTCTTGGGCTGAAGTGCAAATATTTTTTGATAAACTATTTAACTCTTATTCGACCTACAACTATGTAAGTCCTTTCAAGTTTTCTGAATAATTATTCATTTTTATTTCTATTTCGTCTATTAATGGGATTGAGAACGCTTGCCTTAAAAACAACACTCATTAACGACCCGAGTTGCGACCGCGAAGGGGGTCGTGACTGGGTTTCTGGGCCCCATTGCCTCATTGGCCTTGTGGGCTCGCTCCAATTTTGGCCCAATGGAATTTTCTTTTTCTTAGCCTCAGTCCAAATCATAATTCCTTATACTCTTTGAAGCCCAACACATCGAAATTAGCTCTAAAATCCTATAAAAATAACATAAAAATATCGTAATAATGTCCAAATATTAATAATTAAAATAAATATACATTAAAAACGTACAAAAAATAGTTGAAACCTAATTTACTAAGTCAGAATATTTATGAAAGTTTTATATTTATCAAATGCATATCATGATATTTTCATACAACTTGTACAATGTTATTTCATTGGCATTTGGAAACTTGGACAATATATCAAGTCAGGAGAAAGAAACAACCAATGAATTAAAACTCGCAAAAAACGTGCTATTGCAAAAATACCTGAGACTAAATTTCTGAAACTTAGAATGGCAAGAATAGGTTTTCAAAACTCAGCATTAAGTATATATTATTCGGTCAATTATGCGAGGACAAAATACTTTCAAGTATTAACAAAATAAAATTAGAGAATTCAATATTCTTTATTCAAGAAAAAAACAATTATAAATGAATCTTGTTTATAAGCATGATGAATCCAAGGTGGATAAATATGGACCTTATAATAATTTATTCAAGAAAAAAACATTTATAAATGAATCTTGTTAGAAGCCTGATGAATCCAAGGTGGATAAATATGGACCTTATTAATGGGATTGCGAACACTTGCATTAAAAACAACACTCACTAACGACCCGAGTTGCGACCGCGAAGGGGGTCGCGATTGGGTTTCTGGGCCCCATTGCCTCGTTGACCTTGTGCGCTCGCTC
Source organism: Phtheirospermum japonicum (assembly GCA_014905375.1). NCBI lineage: Eukaryota > Viridiplantae > Streptophyta > Magnoliopsida > Lamiales > Orobanchaceae > Phtheirospermum > Phtheirospermum japonicum. The sequence goes on from BMAC01000710.1 coordinate 408,081, forward strand.
CAAGTTTGGCCCAATGGACTTTTCTTTGAATAACCTGAGTCCAAACCATAATTCCTTATACTCTCGAAGCCCAACATATCCAAATTAACTCCAAAATCCTATAAAAACAATATAAAAATATAAAACACGTAATAATGTCCAAAATTAATAATTAAAATAAATAAAAATTAAAAATGTATAAAAAATAGTTGAAACCTAATTTAATAAGTCAGAATATTTATGAAAAAATTGTATTTATCAAATGCATATCATGATATGTTCATACAACTTGTACAATGTTATTTCTTAGGCATTTGGAAAATCGGACAATATAACAATTTGGGAGAAAGAGAAACAACCAATGAATTAAAACTTACAAATAACGTGCTATTGCAAAAATACCTAAGCCTAAATTTCTGAAACTCAGAATGGCAAGAATAGATTTTCGAAATTTAGCATTAAGTATATATTATTCGGTCAATTATGCGAGGGCAAAATACTTTCAAGTATTAACAAAATAAAATTAGAGAATTTAATATTATTTATTCAAGAAAACGACAATTATAAATGAATCTTGTTTAGAAGCTTGATGAATCCAAGGTGGATAAATATGTTCCTTATCTAGTATAAAGTTTATTTCAATATTAGTCTATTAAGTGTTTGTTTCCATTATTAATAATCATTAAAATATAACAATTATATTCTCCATATCAATGACTTATTGATGGACAAAATCCGATCGTTTACAAACTGTTTAATCTATTGATGGAAGAGTAATTAGACTAATAATCTAATAAAACCTGATAACACGTATTTTTTTACCTATTATAACTTATTAAATTAGGTTTTAATTAATATTGTATGATTTTAATATTTTTTTTACTTCAATTCCTATTATTTGGATATTATTACGTATTTGGTTGTCTCATGTTATTTTTATAAAGTTTTTGGAGCCATTTTAGTTGGATTAAGCTTAAAACTGAAGAACTGGATTGAAGAAAGTGAAAAAAATAGTCAATTGTGCTAAGATTAGAGCAAGCCCACGAAATCAAAGATTCAGCGGACCCAGAAGACCCTTAATGATCACATTAGCGATCGATAACTCGGCCGCTAATGTTGGACATTTTATGGAAGTTTATTAGCGACTCTATTAGCGATCCATAACCAGGTTGCTATTGTGAGCTGTTTTCAAGAAGACCATTAACGACCCAATTAGCGGTCGATATCCGGGTCGCTAATGGTCCAGAAACATGAAAGACGTTACAAAGTCGGGTTTAAAGGATGAGATATTATTTTGGACTAAAAAAAAGAGTCAAGAACCAATCCACATACATCCTTCACCCATCTTCCATCATCTTGAACATCTTTCAACACCAAAAATACTCCAAAGTGTAATATAGAGTGAATAAGGAGAGTTCGGAGGAGAAACATAAAGAACAGAAGATCAAAGGATCCACAAATATTTCTACCGTTTTATCTTTCTTATTTTTATTTTGAACAACATGTGTTCAATGAAATTACTAGATGAATGTTTAATCATGTTTAGCTAATTTCAAAGTATTTTGGGGTTTGGTAAATGATGAATGAATAATGTTTTGAACTTTTATTTTAATCAAGCATTGGTCATTTCAATATTTTTATTCTTCATGTACATATATGAATATTTTCTTGACAAACGTCTTCAGTTTATTAGTATTAACAACTCATAAATTTAGAGATGAGTAATGTTAATAGAACTATGAATTCAAAAGCGCTCTAATCAATAAGATCGATGGATTTTGAGATTAGAGTTGATATTGTTAAAATCTTTTAAACTTTTTGGAGTTCTAATTACGATTTACAACGCGTATCACATTTAGAACTTATAGTATAATCACTTCGAGTTAAGGGTTAAACTATACTTGTGATTAATATTTATTGAATTGATTCACAATAATGTTTGGTTGATTGGAAAGGTTTTACATTCGAGTACGATCTCTTTACTATTTTTTGTGTTTGTATTTTATCGTTGCATAATCGAAATGACAACCATTTGTGCTTCTAAAGTTGTGATCGATTGTCAATCTTTTATAACTACTAAATTTGATAAATCATAATTCGAGAGAAGATGTTTATCAATTAGGTTTCAAACATGAGATTTGTACAAATTTAACAACTTTAAATAAAATTAATTTATTAATAATATTACTTGTCAATTTATGTGATTTAGTCCTTGTGAAAATCGACCTTGCTCACTGTATACTAAATTTACATCATACGCTTGCGGTTAGATAGAGTATATCAATAAACAAGTTTTATTACTCTAACCACTCCCTAGTAAAATATGGAGCGATCAAATTTTTGGCGCCGTTGCTGAAGACTATTGAGTTTAAGTTGATAACAATATATTTAATAAATTAGTCTTAATCTAAACACTTGCTATATTTTGATTGGAGTCTAAATTTGGTGAATTGAAAGTGGTACATGCGCACCCATTCTAAAGGGGAATCTTTGGAACCCATAGACTCAGAGATCGAGATGACTTGTTGACAAAATAAGTCCAAAAGAGTAAGAGGCAAGATGGTAGAAAATCTGGACAATATTAATGTCCATATCAATCAACTCCAATAAATATCGCAAGCATTGCATGCACAAATGCAACCTCAAGAAAATGCAAAACCAGCCATCCGAACCATGTTCTAACCCATTTCTAACTAAAACCACGGAGGGAAAAACAAACCGGCTATTCAAGCCAATAGCTTAGAGCAATTGTTCAACAAAACCAATTTAGAGGAAGTTCCACGAATGACCCGAATGCGTATTTGGCACAATTCTTGGACATATGCGGGACCACCAAGATGAATGGAGTCCCAGAAGATGCTAAAGAATAAGCTTATTCCCTTTTCCATCAAGGTATAAAGCAAAGTTTTTGTATAACACACTTGACTTTTGAGCCATAAACACATAAAATGAGATGTGTCAAATTTCTTTACACAAATTCCTTCCACCGAGCAAGATGTTGAAGTTCAAGAGTGAGATCACACAGTTTCAACAATTAGACGGAGAGCTACTACATGAGAATTGTAAAATATTTAGAGAGTTCTTGAGAGAGTGCCCTCAACATGGTTTTCCCGAAGACCCACAAATTCTACTTTTACAATAGTTTGAGCGGTCACATGAAGGTTATGGTAGATGTCTCATCCAGAGGTTCTTTGTTAGCAAAAAGCATCGACGAGGCAATTGATATTCTTAAAGAGATGGGGTACAATAGTTATTAATGGCCAATGGAACAATTAATGATGAAGAAAAGCCACCATGGTTGGCGAGAATGATGTGATGACTGCTATGACACAACAATTAAGGGCGATGAATAACAAGTTCTACATGTTCAAGTCACAAAGCTTGGGGCTTTCAATGAGCCAATAAAGTGGAGTTTCCATACACGAAGGGGTTGAAGATGTTAATTTTGTCAACTAAAGAAGTTTTAACAACAATTATAGAGGCAACCAAGGTGTCAATGAACTCCAACCACCACCGGGTTCTTCGGTGATAAAGGGCTAAGCGAAGATGGATCAGATGGAGGTGAACAAGCTCAAATAAATGGGTCGGTTGGGATCTACATGAAGGCACTTAAGACCCAAATATCGCAATTGGCCACCGTTATTTGGAACCGACACAAGAGAGAGAAATTTCCAAGCAACACAGAAGTAAATCTCAAAGAACAAGTGAATGCAATTCATTCGAGAAGTAGGACATATTATGAAATATCGAAGATGTCGGACATTGAATGAAAACTTATGAAAGAAGTGGAAAAAGATGCAGAGGAGGATATGGTTGAAGAAGAAATTGAAAAAGGGACTGAGAAGCTAAAATCTAATTATATTCCCCTTAATCTTTCTAATTCATTACCATTTCCACAAAGAACTAAAATGGAAAAAATGGATGAGAAATTTTCCATATTTTTAGATATTTCTCAAAATATACATATAAAAAGACCATTTGTTGACAATTTGATGCGGATGCCGAATTAAGGAAGGCTCTTTAAGGAGGTGATGAGAAAAAAGAAGAGGCTTGAGGGTTATGAGACCGTGAACCTTACGTAAGAATGTAATGCAGTCATACAAAAGAAATTACCTCTCAAATGCAAGGATCATGGGAGTTTCAAGATTCTACGCACTATCGGGGCAAGCTTATTGATAATTGATTTTCATGAAATCATAGATCAGAAGCATCAAGCCGACGAATATCACGCTCCAAATGGCAGATATGACTTTGACATACCCGAAGTGTATAATCAAGGATATATTGTTGAAAGTCTATAACTTCTACTTCCCCATAGATTTTGAGGTATTGGTAATGACGAGGACAAGAACGCACCACTGATCTTAGGGAGGCCATCTTTATCAACGAGTCGAGCCCTTATCGATACTGAGAAGGGAGGACTCATATTGCGTATCAATGATAAGTTTAAAGTCATAAAATTTTACAAATCAATGAAAATATGTGATAATGTGCATCAAAGCGAAGAGTGTAAAAGGATAGACGATTTTGAAAATGTTGAAAACTTCTTGATTACATCAATGGATCAATTTTTGCACAGTTCCCGTAGTTACTATTGTAATGTTTTGAAAATTGTTGGTAAGCAGGAAGCACAAAAGAAAGAAGTTGAGAATCAGAAGGGAATGAACAAGACGGTGATGACATCACCATTTGGAAAATCAATCTATTGAAAAAAGAGAGTGTCTAGAAAAAAGACGAAAAAGAAAGCGCTTTTTGGGAGGCAACCCAAAATTATAAGGTACATAGGTAGATTTCTCTTTTAAAATAAATCAAGAAACTTGAGGGTTTTGACCCACTAGTGAGGATACTATTACTTGCCTATTTCAAAGGTACTATTATCGACCCAAGTATCAATTTATAGAGGGGTTGATAATGTTTCAGATGGGTACAAAACCAAAAAAAATAAAATTGAACCCCCCCTAATTTCTATACTTCGAAACGCACCAATAGTCTCCCCCTTTAGCAAATATCTTAATTTTTTTTTTATCAATTCTCAACGAATATGTGTTTTAAATACAACACACAAGAAAACTTCAATTTATCAAAAAAATTACAACAACAAGTATGGATTCTTCAAATTCTCAACTGGGGTTCTCCATTTTTGAATTTTAGGATTTTTTTTAGAATTGGTTCAAATTATATATGAATATTTGTTAATTGATGCTTGGGATTGTTTATGATGATAAATTTATTGGATAGGGTGCATGAGCTACTTAAAAATTTGAATTTGAATTTAATTTTTCATTGGAGAGTTTTGTCAAACACTTGAAATGCATGCTTAGTGCTTGAATGTTTATGCATTGTGGCATGATTAAAGCATGATATAATGATTATTGAGTCATTAGATTATGAACTCCTTGATATTGTAGCCTTGAGATTGAATAATTTTATGTTTGGGAGGATATTCATCCATTTGAGGGGGATAATTGTTGAAACAATGATCAATTGGACTTGAGATTTAAAAGTTTACCTGGAATTATGCATGTTTCTTGATTGAGTCATTTTATAAGTTATTGAATCCATTGTGAGTTTATGATTGGGGCTCAATTTGAGTTTTAAATAAATCGAGGAATGGTTAAGTTCATTTGGAGACAAGTTTAATTTGAGTCTTTTTTGTAGGAAATGGATCTATGACATGCTAGATCAAGACGAGGAGGAAACACATCCTAAGAACTCCAAGTATGGGAATCGACCCCTTCACCACCAGCATTTTCTCAATAATCATCTGAGTAAGAAGATGAGCACATTCCAAACCCGACTACCAATCCACAAGAAGTTGGAATCTGCTTACCCTCACTCAAAAGCCAAAATATATAGGATCCACTTATCTTGTTAGGATTCCAAGCGACGAAGTATGCGAACTCTAAGTGCATGTAAGCACTGAAAATTTTGAAGATGATGTGAGCCAACTCTTTAGACGGATTGGGTGGAACGAATGGCTTATGAATGGATGATGGCCAACGTACTCCAACATAACATTGGAATTTTTAGCACCCTTGAGTTTGAGTGGGCAAGAATGCTGAGAGATTCGATAGCGATTTCCATCAGATTGAGGAACATCAAACACAACCTCACATTGGCCCAAATTACAGACATCTTAAACCTTCCTAAAGAAGGTTTTTGCGATGAACTTTAACTGGAATGAATTTCGGGCCATCATTATAAGGAGAGCCGAAGAACAAGACTGAGTATATAATACTCAAAAGTATAAATCCTCAGAGACTCAAAACCCGGTGTTCTGATACATTTAGAGGGTGGTATCATCAACAATACTCTCCCATTAGGCGGCATGCGGAAGTAAGATATCTTGGCATTGTATGCTATCAGGAATGATGTTTAAAGTCGCGTGGACTCCGTTGAACAATATTTCTTACAACCAAACAACAAGAAGGGGCCCTTTTGCATTGGTGGCTTGATCACACTATTTTGTACATATTTGTAAGTGTTTTAGTATATCTCTATGACTCGTTTTACATGTGTTTACATCATGTTTTGGGTCCATTTGGCTTATTTTTCATTTCCGTAGTTCATTCCATCTTTTTGAAGTTTTTGTGTTTTTCTCTTATTTTCTCTTATTTTTACGTTATTTTATTTTTTTGGTCAAAGTAGGCCCTGATCGAGGTTGGAGGACAATCTAAGCCCGACGAATTCAATGAAAAGTGTCGACAATTCTCTTGTGTGAAAATTGAGTGATAACGACAAGAAATATGGTCGTTTACATTGTTCATCCTTGCATTCGCTTGTTCGACATAGAAGTCTCATAATACTAGAATTAATCCCTAACCCCTCTTGACATTTGCTTGTATTTCATTCAATTGGAATCATAAGAGAGATATCTATAACCTATATTCTTACCACCATGCTCAATTCAGGGTTTAAAGTGGTAAAAAGCAGCTTGAAGTTGAAATGTGGTAGTGAAGTCCTAGATGTGGTAGTTCTTAGTTTGGAGGTCATAACTCTCTCCAAAAAAAAACTAGATAAAACAATTATAATACTAAAAGAAAGCGAAGAGGCATATATATATTTCATATTTAGACATCTAGTGCTGATTCAGAGATTAAGAGCCTCAATATGACTAATAACTACACATATTTTGCACTATTGACCGACTGTCGATCACCATTGACGGACCATCGATCGATGGTCCATTGATAGGAGATACTATAGTGCACATCCAAGTGTCCCTTTTTGGAACCAAAATAACTATATTGCCCTTTTATCACTCTATAACCTCACCACACATCCTCACATCATCTTATCTCTTCCCAACTTCATCTTCTCCACCTTCTTCACTCATTTTTCATTTTTTTAGTTTTTAGTAAAACATGGACTTTTTGGTATTCCTTGGATCTTTTTTATGAAAACTCAAGCTTAGTTTGTGTAATTCCTTATTGGTATGATGAAACCCAACTTTATTTGTGAGTAAGCTTTCCATTACCTTTCTTTTGTTGGTTCGTGATGTTCTTGTTTTAGTAGTTAGTTTTCTTGCATTTTCTCCATGATTTTAGGATAGAGGATTCTTAGAATCTTATATGATAATTTTTGGTATTTTTAAAAGTTTATCCTCCATTTCTACGTTCTTAGTTTAGCTTGAAGCTTTTTTTACCCTTTTTGGCATGTTAAGTGGAGGTGATAGTAGAAAAGCAATTGGGTTTAGTCATTTTGAGCGTGTAGTTGACTAGTAGTCTAGAATGCTTTTTAAGCTTGTATATGATGAAGAGTAGTTCGTTAACTTGTTTAAAGTAGTTTTAATTAATTCTTCCTCTATTTGCACTTATTAGGTTTTTATGTTCTATTTCCTTGTTTTTATTATTTCTTGTTAGATTTTGGATTTCTTTATTAAGATAATTATGTTCAAGCTTGCTCTTGGTTTATGCTATTACATTTCTCCTAGTATTTAGATTATAATTTATGGTTTTAGGGTTTATAAGAGTGTAGAACCATCAATTGGTAATTATTAGAATTTTTATTGAGAATCAGGATTGACAAATTGTCAATTGATCATGGAGGCAAGTTTGGTACCTTAAACACTTGTTTTTATTTATTTCAAACCTCGCATTATTGAAATTTTAGTCTTCAGTTTCTTTTCTTCGAATTCCATTTTAAAATGCTTTCATCTAAATGCTTTTGATTTTTTAATTCCCGTTGTAGTTGATCCGAACTTTTGTGTTTCAAATTAAAATCCAAGTTAAACCATGCGCGTCTATGTTTGAAACAAGTTATTTCGCCCGCAAGAGAATGGAGTCACTCGTAGACTGACAAGTTAAACCGGGTCGTTCTCTCAAGGAGTGGAAATACGGAGTCAACGATGTTTATTATTAATAAAACAAAAGTTCTAATTCTAAACACACGATCAAAGGGGTTTTTTGTTCTGAAAATTTCGAAAGAACTTAATTTAAGAAAACTCGATTAAAAACCTATCTTGCTTTGAGGGTGTCAACCTCTTCGCAAGAGTCGTTTAATCGATTCACGAACTCAACAATTAACTATTCTTACTCGACTTAAAGACCGTTCCACCAAATATCATTCAAGTAATTCATCAAACAATAGATATGCATTCACCAAACGTTATCTAAAAGTAAGTCTAACTAGAACAAACCATTCCAAAATATCCAAATCACGAGAATATGAATCAACTAATTAACAATAAGCAATTCGTCACCAAATCGTTCACAAAAACTTAATCATAAAAGATTTAAAAGAAATATCCAAACATAACATCACAAGATTATCATCTAACATGAATTACCAAACTAATTAACAAGATAAAGGTTTAGAGTTTACTACCAAACATAGCATCACAAGATTACCATCTAACATGAATTACCAAACTAATTAACAAGATAAAGGTTTAGATTTTACTAAATCGTGAGAAAACTCTATCACGATACTACGATGAGTCCTTGCTAAATCCAGCTATTCCAGGGATGAAATGAATCTCGTTGAATCCTGGAATCTTGTAACGAACCTCGGTCTCCAGCGGTCATCACGAGCCAATCGAACTTCTGAATGAACTGCCGTAAGGGCTATAATTCAAAGGTTTAGAAATTTGTCAATTCTCTCTTCCAATGGTATATGATCTAGTCCAAGGATGAAAGGATAGGCCTTCTCTGAGAATTTATGAGTTTTAAAGGCTCAAAAGCCGTTTTGTAACTGATAATCCCGAAAATTTGCATTTGTAACGTATATGTCCGATCGGACTGTTCATAAGTCCGATCAGATGAAAGTTTTTATCTTCGTATCCGATCAGTGCGTGCTTTGAAGGTCAACCCATTCGGTTAGTGGGCTCATCCGATCGGACAAGTGTTCTTTTGGCTGTTTTGAGCGCTGAATCCTCTGTTTTCATCTCCCGGTTTTGTCAAGTGACTCAGCTGTAAGAGGAAAACAAGAAAAATGGTCCAAAATGACAAATTATTGAATGAAAAGTCGAAAAGTTAAGCAAAAGGCCAAAGAATGCAAAATAATGCAAAATAACTTATTCTTAACCTAAAAAAGACGGTAAAAAGACTCAAACATGACTCAAAGTATGTACAAAAGCATAACAAAAACGTACGAGTCAGTAGTTGAAAGTTTTCAAAACCCAAAATTTGATCATGTGTTTTGTATAGATTTTTCTTTATTTTCTCCTTCATGATTCAAACACAAAAATCACTTTCTATTAGTCTTCCTCACGAGATTTGACTTGAGTCAGACTTTCCATTTACAATATCTCCATTTTCTTGCGGATGAACATCTCTTTAGAAAGTAAGTATAAAAAGTTCGATTCATACACCCATCTCTGAATCACTAGGATTTCATCTTCACTAATGGGATATCACTCGCAGGAGCATTGATCTAGACATTAACACTTGTGGATAGCAAGAGTAATCATCCTACATGGTGATTACTATTTGTTCTAAGAATAGGCGAACGATAGCTTCCTGCTCCCAGACCCGACAATCACCTTATTCGGAAATCTTTGGGAAAGAACTAAATGGACCCTCAACTCAAGAGAAAATTGAGGGGTCGTACGATCGTTTGGATCTAAAGGCCCAACAAGGATGAGGTCGGACCCTCATGATGCTGATCAAGGGAGGAGCACGATTCCAACCAAATTGATAAGTTGGAAGAATGAGTGGGATTGATTCATGAGAATCAAGTTGAGATGTGGCGGGATATACGAAGAATAATGCGGATGGTGAGGTGAATGGACAACTTTTGTGTTTATCACTTTTCCCAATTCAGAACTTTAGAGTGGTAAAAAGTAGCTTGAAGTTGAAATGTTGCACTGAATTCTTAGATGTATTAGTTGTTGGTTTGGAAGTCATAAGTCTCCCAAAAAATTCAAAATGGAATATTCTAAAACTAAATGAAATCTAAGAGGTAGGTCTATATTTCATATTTATACATCTGGACTAGAGGACTCCGTCTATGGTGATCGACGGACCATCAATGGGATCTTCTGGTTTGCCCATCCAAGTTTCCATTTTGGCAACAAAATAACTACTTTGCTCTCCTTTCACCCTATAACCTCACCACACATCCTCACATCATCTTATCTTTTCTCATCCTCATTCTTCTCTCTATTTTTCCTCTTTTTGGAGTTCTTAATAAACAATGTTGATGTCCTTCAATTTCTTGGATTGTGGATGAAGATTAAAACTTATTGTAATAGGGTGAAGAATTGTAATCTTGTAGTGGATTTTGTTCAAGCTTGAAGAATCCTATCCTTAGGGTAATTAGTTTATTAGCTCTCTTACATTTTATCTTGTGAAATTTATGTATGCATAGAAAATCTTTGACTCTTATGTATGTTTTTTATTTGGATATTGCTTCTGTTCATGTATTGTTAGTGAAACCCTCCATTTCCCCTCCATTTACATTCTCTTGTTCTTGTTTCAAGCTTATTATTTCTTTGGACAAAAATTGATAAAGGTGATAGTGAGTGTTTCTAGTCAAACTAGTGGGTTTAGTAATTTGATGCATTTATTTAGTAATCATGTCTAGGTTCTCGACTTAAATTGTAGGAGCACTTGGGAGCATCCAAGACTCTTTTAGTGTAACTTAAATGCATTTTTCCTCCATTGATTTTATTTAGTTAAATTGTCAAGTATATACATTTATGAGCTTGCTTCCCTTTATGCCTTCACTTTTCATCCTTCAGGTGTTAAGTTATTTTGCTCAAGTTTATGAAATTCCTGAATTTCTCTTCCTTTGCATTTATAAATGTTTTTGGGTGGATTTTCATTAAAGTTAATGCTATTCATTCTTGTTCTTGGTTGATGTTATTGGACTCTTCATGATTGTTGGGTAGATTCTTCGGGTGTATGGTCTAGATGCGTTTAGAACCATCAAATTGGAGGTTATTGGGTATTTGATTGAGAATTGAGATTGACAACCCCAATATGTGGATTATATGTTTGATAAAAATGTCAATTGATTGTCGAGACAAGCCTAGATACTTAGACCTTCATTTCATTGGCTTTCAAAATTTGCATTCATTTAAGTTCTCATCGTAGATGTTAAAAACCAAATCCCAAATTATTTGATTGAGTGTTTATGATAGCTTTTTTTTATTTCCTCTTTCTTGACTCAAACACAAAAACCACTTATGATTATTCATCCTCATGATATTCTACTCGAGTCAAGCTTTCCACTTATAATTACTCTGTTCTCTTGTGGATGAACTTTTCTTAAGAAAGTAAATCCAAAAAGCTCGATTAAAAACTTGACGCCATTGCCGGGGAAGGTTGAAGGTCGTGATTTTTGTGTTTTCTCTTCGAGAGTTTAGCTTAATTTTTTTGCTTGTTCTTTTTATGTCTTGTTCGTGTTATATTTTTTCTTCCTTTTTTTATTTTCTTATCTCCCGCCGGTGCATTTAATTCCATTTGTTGAGTTTTGTGTGTGTAAAGTACATCAACAACCTCAACCACATATCTTGAGACCCGAGATTTAACAAATCTAAGATGATCAATCATCGGCCTCTTTATGCCGGTATTCAAGTTTCGCGGCTTTTTATCCCACTTAGACCTAAGATGCAAGACTATGATATAGAGGTTTCTCAATACGATCTACTCCCGTTATTCCATGGGCTTACGAGCGAGGATCTTCTTGCCTTTTTCTGTGAGTATAACACTATTACTCATTCATTTCCCATTAAGGGGCTCACTATGGATCAAGTGAAGATGTGAGTCTTCTCATTTCCGTTGCAGTTTCGAGAACTTACATAGCTTAGTAATGCAAAGCCCGACTCTTGTCTATCTTGTAATTTGGTGTATGATCAGTTCATGGAAGAGTTTTATTATCCTCCACCCAGCTCCTATTCCTCTCCTTTAAGCTATGATTCGTACACTCCAACCACTTCTAATTCTTATTCGTAGAGGTATGAATCCTATATGCTACCTGCCTCGACTCCCTACAACCCGGGTTCTATTCCTCATGCCTCGCCTCACAATTCTTATAATCTAGGCATTTATACTTCACGCGCTCCACCCACTTCCCCTTATTCTTATCTAAGATATTATTCTTATGCTCCATCCACTTTTTATTCCTATTTTCCAAGGTACAACCCTTATGCTCCACCTACATCAAATTTTAGATCCAAATTTTGAGCCTTATGTCCTACCTCCTATAATTCATGGTTAGGATATAATGACTCATATACTCCCCTTGCGTTAAATTCTCATAATCCGAGCTATGATTATTATCTATCATCCCCTTCATGCAATAATCCATGCTACGATCATCATACCACACCGCCTTCAACCATTTACATTCATGAGGCTCATGATGAGGTGAAATGGGCTTACTTTTGATGAAGTTCTAATTCTTGTTGTGGTGGCGCCCACATTGGTTTGTTGTGATTTGAGCTTTAGATTATATATTAAAGGATGAGTGTAAAGGAGGTAAGAGTTAAGGGTTTGGACGTGTGTATTGCCCCTCTTGTGCTTTTTGATGATTTTTTGGACGAGAGTGTGGGGGTGATGACATTGGAGATCTCAGTGGGTGCTGAAGATTTGAGATCACTTGCTCTTTGTGAGGATGGAGTTTTTCCAGTTTTGAAGGATATTGAAATTTTCGAGCCTCATTTAACACCACCCAATTTATTATCGAAGCTTGAGTTTGAGGTAGTGGATGAGGTATTCAATAAGGACTCTGATCACCTTCTCCTATGCTCGGATGATGCATTATGTGCTTCTAAGAGCGTTGATGTGGTGATCAAGGAAACAATGGAGCTTGGGTTGGTCGATGACCGTTTCTTTTTCTATATGGACATTCTTGTTATTCTGGTGACCAAGACTTGTTCCTCACTCTTATTGACTTTCGATCTCTTCTTGGTGAATGACTATTCACGTTTCTGACCCCCTAAGAAAGTTGGAGTTCTCTGTTCCTTATTATTATATCTTAATCTTGATGCTCGCCTTTGTCACCCACTTCTTCTTTTGGAATACAGTAATACATGGCACGATCATCACCTTTCTTAGATCCCGGGTAACATTGCTCTTTGTAGATTGACAATCTATAGATGTTAACAAGCACTTCTTGGGAGGCAACCCAAGTTTTTACTTGATTTTCTGTGTTGTGTTTTCATTTACGTGCTTTTGTAGTTTTTGAGATTGTATTTTTTATGGTTTATGTTCTCCTTTCACCTAGAATTTTTTACGTTCCTATTTGAGGCCCTGGATTTTGGATGACACAAGTGAACTTGCCTTCTTGTTCTTGCTCGATAGGGATTTAATCTCTTAACCCCCTCTTTTGTTTTTACTTTTATTAGTTTCAATGTAGACATTGCATAATTTGAAGTGTGGGGAGGTTCCCTTTAATTTTTGATATTTTATCGCATTCTTGTATGTGTGACGGGTCAAGTCCTTGTGTGGTAATTATATTTGGAACCTTGGCAAAGAGATGCAAGTTGAGATTTGTGTGGTAGTCTAGACTTTTCCTTGAATGTTAGTGAGATTTTAGAGCTTGAAAGGTTAAATACTCTTTACTACCTCATTCTCAATTGTCCTCTATAGATTTGTAACTTTTTGGGAGTCGTTGTACTTCACTCCATGTGCGTTATTAATAAGATTGTGAGTTGCCATTAGCAACATGTCTTGTAGTTGATTAAACACTCGTTTATGTTATTTATACCTTGTATTGTAAATATGTGTTTGTTAAATACCTTGCCTAATGGGTACTCAAAACAAAAAAATAAAATAAAAAATGGAAAGAAATAAAAAAATGATGAAAATAATGAAAAAATAAAAAATAATCAAAAAGAAGAATAATATAAGGACTTGTGTGAAAATCCGTGAACTAGTGATTTGAACGTAATAAGTCATGCAACCCTTGTACGCATTTTTATTTTTTAGAATTTCTTTTTAAGAGGTACATATATGATTGAAGTAGTAGGATTTTAGCATAGTTTAATTTCCCCGTGGATAGGCCTTGGCCCACCTACGGATGCAAATCTTGCATAAAGGGTAGCTCATTATGTTAACGGTTGAGGTTGGTCTAGCTTGTCCATCCCCACGTTTGCAACATGTCCTAGTCGGTGTTTCAAATATAATCGTTCATGAGTGATTCATTTATCTTGTGCCATGTTCTTTCATTAGGGTTAGAGCGTAATATTCTTTATGATTAGGATGGTTTTGCTTGAGGACAAGCAAAGAAGTTAAGTTTGGGGGAGTTGTTTTGTACATATTTATATGTGTTTTTTTTTTTTTTTTTTACATCTCGTTTTACGTGTTTTTCATGTGTTTTCATTATGTTTTGGGTTGATTTGACGTGTTTTGCATTTTCGTAGTTCGTTTCATCTTTTTAGAATTTTTTCATGTTTTTCTCTTAATTTTGTGGATTTTTATGTTATTTTATTTTTCTTGGTCAAAGGATGATCAAAGTGGGCCTCATTTGATGTTAGAAGATGAGCTACGCCTGATAAATTTAATTACAAGTCTCAATGAGTTTATGGTATGAAAATAAAGTGAAAACAATGAGAAATGTGACTATTAACATTGTTGGTCCACGTATTCACTTGTTGGATGTAGGAGTTTCCATAATATAGGCATATCGTGCTATTTACTTGTATCTCATAACATTGGAAACCTAAGAGAATTATCTATAACTTTAATGTTTACCACCTTTCCCAATTCAGACTTTTAGAGTGGTAAAAATTAGCTTGAAGATGAAACATTGCACTAAATTCCCAGATATGGCAGTTCTTGGTATGGAGGTCATAACTCTCTCCAAAAAAATTCAAAATGGAATATTTCGATGCCAAATGAAAGCCAATAGGCATAAATTTCATATTTAGACATTCGACACTCATTCAAAATTCACGAGCCTCAAAATGACTGCCAACTACACATGACCCGTCAATTGATTGTCGATCGATGGGAGATCCTGGACTCCGTCGATGGTGAGAAATGGGTGATCGATGGTCCATCTATGGAGCCCGTCCCAGTGGCCCTCTTTGACTCAAAAATAACTATTTTGCTCTCCTCTCACATCATCTTATTTCTTCCCATCTCTTCCCAACTTCATCTTCTCCACCTTCTTCACTCATTTTATTCTTTTATATATATATATATATATATTTTAGTTTTTTAATTTTTGGACTTTTTTGGCATTGCTTGGATTTGGGATGAAAACTTATGCTTAATTGGTGTAATTCCTTATTTGGGTGATAATAACACACCTTTGTTTTTGAGTAAGTTTTCCATTTCCTTTCTTTAATTATTCCAATTTCTTGTTTTATTTAATTATGAGTCTTTGCTAGGTTGGTGATGTTCTTGTTTTAGTAGTTAGTTTTCTTGAATTTTCTCCATTATATTAGGATAGAGGATTCTTAGAGTTTTATAAGATAATGTTCGGTGTTTTTAAAAGCTTATCCTCCATTTTCATGTTCTTAGTTTAGCTTGAGGATCTTTCCCCCCTCTTTGGCATGTTTGGTGGGGTGATAATAGAAAAGCAATTGGATTTAGTCATTTTGAGCGTGTAGTTGACTAGTAGTGTCGAATGCTTTTTAGGCTTGTAGATGACGAATAGTAGTTTGTTAACTTGTTTAAAGTAGTTTGAATTGATTTCCCTCTATTTTCACTTGTTAGGTTTTAATGTTCTATCTCGTTATTCTTATTATTGCTTGTTGGATTTTAGTTTTCTTTATTAAGATAAATATGTTCAAGCTTGCTCTTTGTTTATGTTATGTATTTATTCTTGTATTTAGGTTAACATTTATGGGTTTAGGGTCTAGACAAGTATAGAACCATCAATTGGTCATTATTGCTAGTTTAATTGAGAATCAAGATTGACAACTCCGATTTGTAGATTAAGTGTTCGATAAATCGTCAATTGTGGAGACGAGTCTGGTACCTTAAACCTTTATTTTTATTAATTTTTAAAAATCACATTCTTGAAATTATTGTCTTCAATTAAATTCCTTTAGATTTATTTTAAAATGCTTTCATCTAAATGCTTTTAATTCTTGTTGTAGTTGGTAGTCTTTACAACCCGAAATCTGATCGTGTGTTTGAATAGTCATTTATTTATTCTCAACTTCGTGATTGAAACACAAAAACCACTTACGATTAGTCTTTCTCATGAGACTCGATTCAAGTAGCTTTCCACTTACAATTACTCCGCTTTCTTGCAGATGACTTTTCTTAAGAAAAAAAGTGCAAAATGCTCAATTCAATTTCAAATTGAAATGTTGTTCCATACTTAAAATAAATGGTTTAATCATAAAATTGTGATTAGCTTATGTTTCAGCCTGAAATGTGAAATACCTGAATAACACTTTAAAGCCCTGGAACTTCCTGAACCTACACCACAAAAACAGATTAGAAAGGACCACCGGTGGTTTTCCGGTGGAAACCTCTCCGATGCTTAAGTCAGTAAGTGCCTGAGGTATTTTCCAGGAAAGATAAGAAGGAATGACGTACCTCCCTCAGCCTTGGGGCTGAGACATTTATAGTTTTTCCTAGTGGGAACCCCAGCCGGGATCCCAGGAGCACACGCCGCGAATCTCGGGCCATTATGCAACAAATTCTGACAAGTGGCCCCACTTGCCTCTCCCTGGGGAGCCTGAGAAACAGGTCTTCCTCCACTCCGCGCTATACTAGCTCTGAGATTTCCACAATATTCACGGAGCCAGACCTGTAGTCCTCCAGCTCTTCTTGTCTTTTATGTTCCTGTCTCTCAACAGATCAAGTCTTGCTGTAGTTGAGAGAGGATCTCTATTTCTTAGAGGGCTTAACAAGGTCTGTAACCTAGACCAGGCTAAACGCCAATCCCTGAAACTTCGGCTCGGCATAATCCTCAGGCTTAATGATCTCCTCAAGATAACCACTTTCAGGAGGGAATACAGACGATAATCACCTCTTCCTGATATTCCTGACGTCAGCAGGAAGATTATTTATGTCTTTCTCTAGGACGAGCTTCTCTAGCCCTCCCTTAATGTGTCCAACTACTCTAAGTCAGAGCTACCCCAAACCGGGTCTGGCGCACATATCGTCCTATCAACTCCTCCTCCCAAACAGTTGGGGTAGATCGGTAATATCCCTAAGCTCTTTTGAAATAAATGAGGCCATTCTGTTTTTATGACTTCTCGTACTGGAGAATCCCGAGATATCCGCCTGCCAAACAGCCCTAATTATTGGCATTAGTGGTGTCGGTTCATATTCCCCAAATGGTTACCATACCCACACGTCTTTCCAAGTACTGTACCTAATTGGTCAGCGGCACGTGTCTCATTTCAGGACGGTTATCGTTCCAGCTCACTGCCTAGGGTACTGTTCCTCTGCCCGCATTAAATGCGAGGATCCCATCAAATCCCGCTTTTCCTTGATTTTCGTTTTCAAAAATTATCAACTTCCTTTTGCCCCTCCAAATTTCCTTTTCTTCCTTACCTTTCAAATCCCATCTCCCAAACTCTTGAGCCCTTCTCATTATTCCTTTTCAAATCTTTTTTCATATTCCCCCAAATCTCCTCCTTTATTTTCCCGACCGTTCCGGCGATTTCTGCGATTCTACTCCACTCGACTTTTTCAACCAGGTACTCTTTTCAGCCTTCCTCAATCTTTCAATTATGTCAACTTCTTTTACCGATTCCTCCGGGGAAACTCCCTCTGGTTCCCCAGCAAATTCTACCTCTTCTGTAAACATATCTTCATCTGAGTCTTTGCCGATGGTCCCGGTGGAGAGACCCATAATAGCTCAAGTTCCTCATCTTCTTGACAACGTACCCTCCATAGTCAGTACCATCACACTTAGGGATATTCGTGCCACTTTCCCTATCTCCGACCGGTTTTCTTTCACCAGCCCGGCGCCTGACGAGAGGGCCTCAGCGCCTCCCGCCGGTCACCTGACCTTTTATGTAGACCAATTCCACGCAGGGCTGAGCCTGCCTGTCCACCCTTTAATATTGGTCGTATCCCAGTTGTACCACATCCCAGTTCAACAATTTTTACCCAACGCTTTTCGTGTCATAGACGGATTTCACCTTGCGGCCCAATATGTCGGCCTTGTACCTATAACCCAACTCTTCTTTTCCTTGTTTCAAGCGAAGAGTTCTTCAGGCTTTTTCTATCTTTCTGGACGAGAAGATGTCCATTTTTTAACTGGTCTTCCCTCATCCCATAAGAGCTGGAAGAAGAAGTTCTTCTTTGTCCAGAGCTCAGAAGACTGGGGCTTTCCCATTGAGCCTATTAGCTACCTTCATCCCTAAGTTCGCATACCTCGGAGTGACAGACCATCCCATCTGAGCGAGAAAATCGCTGTCTTGAACCAGACCCCTTTTGATCTGTCAAAACTTCTCAAACCTAAAATTCTAAACTTCTTCAACTCCTAACGAGAAAATGGACCTCTACCTTCCCACATGGGTATATGATTAACACGGCTCATATTATTCTTCTGGTACTACTTTCATGTTTCCTATTTACCTCACTCTCTTTTCTCTTCTTTTCAGTAACCATGATGCAAGCACTCCTAGAGGCGAAGGCAAAGAAGGCAACAGGGAAAAATCAGAAAAGCCCCTTGGGTGAGCCTACCAGAACTTCCTCTACTCCGGAAGAGGTGACCTTTGTGGCGGCTCCTTCCATCCGGCCGCGAGAGCGCAATCTTCCCGAGCGGACCCCAGTGATTCCCCTCAGCATTGCTCCGCCAGAGGCGACAAAAAGGAGCGCGGGGCAAGGAGAGAGAGCTCTGTCCAAGCCAGCAGCCCCTGTTCAGGAAGCCCAACTTCTATCTGACCCCGAGGAGGGGCAACTACAACCAAGGAAGAGGAGGAGGGAAGAGAGGCCCGAAAGCGCCCCTAGAGGGACCCCGCAAGTTCCTCCTTATCCCATCAAGACCTTTTTTAACAGGTCGGTGATGAATTGTACTGGCGAGGTGGCCAGGCAGTACATGATGGGGCTAGCTCCGATAGCTGATCGTCGTGAGACGGAGAAACTATCTGATCCCGCTCTGTTAGATTCATATTGTCAGGCAGAGGCGCAGGTAAGGCATCTAACATTGGTTTGTAATTCCAGCCCTTGTTGGGACTTTCACTCATTCCCTCGTCAAACATTCCTTTTATAGGCGGTGGTGCTTAGGGCCACTCTCCTAGCTCGGGCTCGGGGCTCTTTACTCCAGGCGGACCTGAAGAGGGAGATTGAGGGTCTGAAAAAATAGAAGCAAGAGCTACTGGCTAAAAATCACGGTCTTGGGGCTGATCTGGATTTGCTCAAGGCAGAACTAGTAGGGACCAAGGCAGCTCTGTTGGCCTTGCAGGAGTCCAATGCAAAAAAGCATGCTCAGATTGTCACCCTAGAGCACGAGGTGAAAGAGCTCCAAGAGAAGGTTCAAGTTGCCAGGGCTGGAGAGGCTAGGGGTCTCACAGAGGGTGAAGCGAAGGGGAGGCTTGGGTTTTTAAATTCGGATGAAGGCCTCCGTTTGATCCAACTAACCCGAGCGACCACACGCTAGGGTTTTCTGGAGTCAATGGACTTGTACCGGCTTTTGGTGCCTGAGGCTGAGGCTTATTATCTCCTTGGCGTGGATGCTCATGCCAAATGGATATCAGAGAATCCTTCTCTGCCCTTCGACCGAGAAGCACCTATTACGGGTGCAGCCGAGCCTACTTCCTTTTCATACGTTGCTGAAGGTGACCGGCTGCATATGCTGGATGATCTATCCTTTGCCAATCATATCCGCCAGACTTTATGCTCCTCAAGCTCGACCTCTTCTCCTCCCCCTGAACAATCGTTGGCGATGGTTGCCACTAATTCTCAAACCTTCGCCGACTTGGGGGACTTGCAAGACTCCACCCAATTTGAGAAGAGATTTGCTGAAGGATCCCAAACTCCAGAGCAGTCATGAAGGGGTGTTGGAGTGGAGCTTGCGCCTTTTGGGAAGGTCTATCCACCTCCTCTATATCAGCCTTAGTTTTATTAAAACAGACCTGTAGGTTGTTGCCTGTGTGGCTGGTCTGCTTGTTATTTGTTTTTTCTGAATGTTGAATTTTGTACTGGAATATTTTCTGTTTAGTGGCAATTAATGCTTTTGTTCTGTTGCGACTCTTGATCTTCTAGGGTTTCCTGTTTATCCGGAAACCCTAGTACCTTATATCCATTGGCACGTGCCATCCTCTTATAAATATGTGTATGCATGCTTCGTTCTTCTTTATCATTATCCATCCGCAAAATGTCTTCATCTCCTCTGATCGAAGAACTTAATACTGTGAAGAGAAAGAAAATTTCTCTGGTTGTGGAGAAATTCAAGCTCTCCGACCAGCTCGTCTCACTTAAAGAAAAAATCGGCTCTCTTTATCGCCTCTTGGAGAGGAAAAGGCAGAAGAAGCGTCATTACAAAAGAGAATGGGCCGAACTACGACAAGTCAACAGCCAGTTGCAAGAAGAGAAGGCGGATTTGGTTGATTCAGTGAACCGCTTGACCATCGCTGCTGGCGAAGCTCATGTCCTCGTCGAGCGATCTGACCAGTATCGCCGCCGTCTGCATGAGACGGAGCGAGAACTTTGGCGCATTCGCCGAGCCTTAGCCTCCGACCGAAGGTCTTCACCCAGATAGGCGTCTGGGTTTTATCTTTATTTATTTCTTGCTATTCTAATACAATCAAAGTCGCCAACCCTCCGGGGAAGGGTGTACAACCTGTACCTTGTTCTTGTGGAATGGTCAGCAATATATATGGGTTTTTGCCATTTTCACGTGTCATAGCTTTATTTAAATAAGTTTTTGAATCAGATCTTTTTTGCTTGCTTAAATCGCTCAAACTTGTGTTTCATGTCAATGCTTGAACAGTTCAGCGCTTACCTCATTAGATATTTTATCTCACTCTAGCTGTCAATCAGATCAGGTAGACCAGTGTACTTGCCTATGAGCTATCAACAGGTCGGGAAAACCGCTAACCTGACTTGATCATTCCCGACTTCATTGATCAATCAGGTTGGGCGAAATCTAGGACATCCATCCTTAGCCCATCCTGGCTTTTATTCGAGAATTAGGTCAGGCAAATGCCAAGACATCCGTCTTTAGCCTGTCCTGGCTTACGCTGACAATCAGGTCAGGAAATTTCCAGGACATCCGTCCTTAACCAATCCAGGCTCACTGACAATCAGGTCAGGAAAATTTCAGGACATCCGTCCTTAACCAATCCAGGCTCACTGACAATCAGGTCAGAAAAATTCCAGGACATCCGTCCTTAACCAATCCAGGCTCACTGACAATCAGGTCAGGAAAATTTCGGGACATCCGTCCTTAGCCAATCCAGGCTTACCCGGGCCCTTTTGCACGCCAAATTCCAATTTAGTTTCCCGCCTTTTCTAAGCCCTCTACACACCAAGTCAAAGCGATTTCCCGCCTTTTCCTTCACTATATAATGGTGTCCCCTCTTAGTTTATTTCCCCTGCACAATGGCGTCTTCGTCATCTCCCAACGTCGTTTCCACTGAGGAGCATATCCGACTACTTCATAAGAAGGGTCGCCTCAAGGAAGAAATCTCCCAACTGCAGGATCAGTTGCGGGAATGCACGGAGAAGCTGGCCGAGAAGAAATCACAATTTCACAGCGAGTGACAACGCCTTCAACAAATCATTGTTGACCTGAAGAGGGAGAACGCGGAGCTGCACGTTGACTGGGACATCGCGGTGGAGGTGTCAGATCGGTTTCGTGTCCGTCTTTTGGAACATGAGGACGAGATCCAGCGGCTCCGTCAACTTCTCGCTTCTGTACCCCCATCTTGAGGCTTTTTGTTTTTTTTTTTTTTTGTTTTTTTTTTTGCCTATGTTTAATGTTCTGGAAAGATGTCCTCTTAATATTTGTCTGCTTTTGTTGTAAGCTCTTTTTTAATCATCAATAAGTATGCTTATCAATATTTTGGATGTCTCTCATTGGTTACTTCCGCCGTGGACCGTGATTTTATTCAACTGCAAATTTATTTAATCAAATAAACATAGGGTATTACAATTAGGTGTAAAATTTTTGTAAGTTGACGATATTCCAAATGCGAGGAACCGTCGTGCCATCCAATTCTTCCAATTTGTACGCTCCTCCAGATAAGACCTGAGTAATTCGGAAGGGCCCTTGCCACGGGGCATCCAATTTTCCCTTGGACTTCCCTAAATCAGATCTTCTTAAGATCAGGTCTCCAACCTGAAACTGTCTTTTCACAACAGATCTGTCATACATGGCCTTTACTCGCCCTTTGATATGGGCCATCCTTGTGGCAGCTCTGTCCCTTTTCTCTTCGACTAAATCCAGAGCGTCTTTCACCAAAGACTCATTCTGCCTTTCATCGAAGTTCTGAATTCTATGAGTCTCCATGCTAACCTCTGCAGGTATCACCGCGTTCATACCATAGACCAGGCTAAAAGGCATTTCTCCGGTACTCTCCTTAGGGTTTGTTCTGTAGGCCCATAAGACTGCGCTCAGCTCATCCACCCATTTGCCCCCAGCTCTGTCCAAACGAGTTTTAATCCCTTGGACTAGTATGAGATTGGTGACCTCTACCTGTCCATTAGCTTGGGGATGGTAAACAGAGGTGAAGTGCTGATCAATTTTCATTTTCGAACACCATGCCCTGATTCTAGAACCCATGAACCGTGTTCCATTATCGGAGACTAGGATTCTGGGGACGCCGTACCTACATACCACGTTTTTCCATAGGAATTTCATAACTGCGTCTTCGGTAATTTTGGCCAAGGATTCCGCTTCTACCCATTTACTGAAATAATCGATTGCTACTATCAAGAACTTCTTTTGAGCGGGGGCCAGGGGAAAGGGACCGACCAGATCTATCCCCCATTTGGTGAATGGGCAAGGGGATCTCATTGTCATGAGATCCTCGGCACGCCTGTGCATTAGTGTTGAATTCTTCTGGCATTTCTCACATGCGCGCACAAAATTTTCCGCCGCCTCCCGTAGATGGGGCCAGAAATACCCTGCTCGTAAGATCTTACTTGACAGAGCTCTGGCACCCATGTGGTTACCGCAACATACCTCATGGATTTCTCTAAGGACCAGAGCTCCTTCCGTACTGTTTAAACATCTCAGAAGAGGCTGACCAAACCCTCTTCTAAATAATTCTCCCTTATTTAAACAGAATCTAGCAGATCTGGTGCGTACCTTTGCTGCCTCTTTTTTATCATTTGGTAAGACTCCTTGTTCCAGGTATATCTTTATGGGAGAGCGCCAATCATCCTTCTCAATAACCGAGCCTACCTGCTCTGTCCCAAATTCCTCGCCTGCCTGGAGCAGGGTAATCACCTTTTCTTGATAATCCGAAGCCGAGATGGCTACTTTTGCAAAAAAGTCAGCCCGTCCATTTTCCTCTCTAGGAATCTGGAGAACTATTAACTCTTTCATTCCCCTGGCCAATTCCCTAAATTTAGTTAAGTACCTTTGCATATGTTCCTCCCTTGTCTCAAATTCTCCATTAATTTGTTTGCAAACAAGTTGAGAATCGACCTTGGCACACACATGATCCGCACCCAGGTCTTTTGCCATCTGAATACCTTTTAGAAGAGCTTCATACTCAGCAGAGTTATTAGAGAATGTTGTTTTCAACCGGATAGCAAACTCAGTAGACACGCCTTCAGGATCAATTCCTGCCCCACAACCCTGATTACAAACAGAGCCATCCGTAAAGATAGTCCATTTCTTTAACTCTTCGGGAAGGCCAGTCATCTCTTGCATGAAATCTTCCAAGGCCTGAGCTTTAATCGCTGTTCTGGTTTCAAAGCCAATATCAAATTCACATAGCTCGATTATCCATCTGACCAGTCTTCCCGATGTCTCTGGCTTATCCATGACCGTCTTTAAAGGTAAATTTGTTCATACAATTATACTATGCGAAAGGAAATACGGGCATAATTTCCGGGCCATTCCTACGAGGGCCAGTACTGCTCGTTCCACCTCTACATACCTTACTTCAGTGTCATGTAAGACCTTGCTCTAGTAATAGACTGGTTTCTGGATCTTCCCTTCTTCCCGAAGTAAGACAGAGCTGATTGCCTGTTGCCCTACTGACAAGTACAAAATGAGGGGTTCTCCTAGGACAGGTTTTGTTAGCAAGGTCATGCTAGCCAAATGCTCCTTCAATGCTTTAAATGCCTCCTCACACTCATCATTCCACTGAAATCTTGCTTTCTTCCTTAGAGATTGGAAGAATGGTAGGCTCCTCTCTACAGACCTGGACACAAATCTGCTTAATGCGTTAATACGCCCCGCTAAGCATTGCATCTCCTTCACATTCTTAGGTGCCCGCATGTCCATAATTGCTCTAACCTTCTCGGGATTTGCCTCAATACCTTTTTCCGTGACCATGTAGCCCAGGAATTTTCCAGCTCTAACCCCGAATGCACACTTCTTGGGATTAAGCTTCATCCTATACCGTCGCACAGTATCAAAGGTTTCCCGCAGGTCTTCCACATGTGATGTTGCTTTCACGCTTTTGACCTGCATATCGTCCACATAAACTTCCATGTTTCGCCCCAGTTGATTCTTAAACATCCTATCAACCAAACTTTGATAGGTGGCTCCTGCATTTTTCAAACCGAAAGGCATCACGACATAGCAATACGTCCCCTTTGGGGTAATGAAGCTGACCCTCTTCCAATCATCTCTAGATAATCTAATCTGGTGATACCCCTGGGATGCATCCATCATACTTAAGAGCTCACATCCAGCAGTAGAGTCGACAAGCTGGTCAATTCTAGGTAAAGGGTAGTGATCTTTCGGGCAAGCACGATTGAGATATCTGAAGTCGATACACATGCGCCAGTCCTCCTGAGTCTTGGGAACCAAGACAGCATTAGAAAGCCACTCAGGGAATTGTATTTCTTGGATATGTTTAGCCTTTAGCATTTTTTCCACCTCATCTTCTATGACAGCCTCCTTCTCAGGCCCAAAGTTGCGTTTATTCTGCTTTACTGGCTTTGCCTCCGAGCTGATGTTGAGGTGATGCTCTGCCACCTCTGGGTCGATCCCTACTAGATCTTCTGGAGACCATGCAAACACATCCGCGCTGCTTCTCAATAATGCCACTAGATCTGTCAAGGTTTTCGGATTGAGAGTTGTTCCTACTCGAAGGACCCGACTTTCATCCCCTGGGACTACTTCGACCATCATCAACCCTTCCTCTCTACTGGTCGGGTCTGTCTTTGGTGGCTCTACTCTGGCCCTTTTGCTTTGTCTTTCTTCCTCCTCATTCCTCCTGATGCACTCTACGTAAGTTTGTCGTGAGGCATACTGGTCACCCCTGACCTCTCCCGTTACATCTTCCATTGGAAACTTCATCTTCATATGAAAGACGGATATAAAAGCCTGGAACTGACTCAAAGATGGTCGTCCCAACATGACATTATGAGAAGAAGGTTCATCCACTACCAAGAAACGCACCGTTCTTGTCACCCTATACGACTCTTCTCCTAACGTCACGAGGAGCCTCACCGCTCCCAAGGGTTTCAAGGCTCCGCCCGCGAAACCCACTAGGGAGGTGGTGACCTCCTCCAGCTCATCGTTTATTTTCAACTGCCTAAAGCAGTCATAAAACAAAATGTTGGCAGAACTCCCCGTATCCACGAAAATTCTGTGGACATTATAATTAGCAATAGTTGCAGTTATAACCAGAGCATCCATGTGAGGGGCTAGAATATCATCGCCGTCTTCTGACCCAAAACAGATGTTGGGGGTAGAAGTCATTTGTCCTACGTCACGTGACTTTCAAACTAGGTCTCTCGCGGCTCTGACATAATTGTGTTGTGCCCGCTTGGAATGCTCCCCAAATTCTCCTCCGGTAATCATCTGAATTTCTCCATGGATGACCTGGGTCTGATCAGATCTTCTCACCTCAGTGCGCGTCCTATCTTGGTTGCCCCTGTTTATTAGGGACCGATCATAATTCTTTTTGCCAGACCTGGCTTCTTCTCTCCTTATCTGAACATACTCTTTTAAGTGCCCAGCCTGAACTAGCCTCTCCAAATCATCCTTTAGATGGGTACACTGGTCAGTGTCGTGTCCGTACTCGTTGTGGAAGCGACAGAAATGATCTGATTTCTCCTTCTTGGGCCTCTACGAGTAGGTCTTTGGCCATTTCAGGTCTGGATGCTTCTCGATTGCCTGCAAGATTTCTTCCTGTGGGATTGCTAAAGGAGTGTATTTGTCAAAGCGAGGCCTCCCCCCAGGCAGGTCTGGCCTAAGCTTTTTTACAGCCCCCCTGTCTTCCCGATCCTGCCTCTCTCTCTTTCTTTCCCCCTAATCTTTAATCTTCAGAGCCTCTTCCAGGTGGATATACTTTTCCGCTCTCTCCAAGAGCTCCCCAAATTTCATAGCTGGTTTCACCACCAGCGACTGAAAGAAATCCCCCCGTCTCAAACCTTGCGCTAGAGCATTCACCAACAGTTCTTCAGACGCAGAGGGCACCTCTAATTTAGCGGTTGTAAACCTGTTGATATAAGCACGGAGGCTCTCATTCTCTTTCTTCTTAAGACTGAAAAGTTCCAGTGGCATTTTCTGATATTTCCTGCAGCTTGCGAATTGGTGTAAAAAGGCTGAGCTGAACTCATCAAAATTGCTGATAGACCTCGGCGGCAGCTGACTAAACCAGAGCTGCGCTGATTTAGTAAAAGTCATTGGGAAAACCCGACACATGACAGCGTCCGAAAATTTATGTAAAGCTGCCGCGGTCTCGAAGCGACTGAGATGGTCCCACGGGTCTGTAGTCCCATTATACTCAAAACCTAGGGAGCGATATGAAGTCGGCACATCATCTCGCATAACTTCCTCCGTGAACGGCGTACCCCGTCTCGCTGGAACAATGCTGCCAGTCGCCATCTTTATCTTAAACTCCCTCACTTCTTTTCGTAAACTCTGCATTTGTGCAGCAAGACTTGGATTAGTCTGGTCTGAAGTCTCACTGTCCGAGGTGGAGAAGTGCTCTTCCCCATCATGCAAGGGAGCCCGATCTGCGTGCTGTCCTCGCAATGGCTCCATTCCCACCACCGGGGCAGCCCGCGCTGGTGGTGCGTTGGATGGCGGCATTGCCGTCTCCGCGAAATTCTTCTCTACTGCCGTCTCCACGGCTTTGCCGATCAGCTCCGAGAGGTGCAAGAGGAAGGATTCGTTAAATGAACCACCCGTGGCTGGCACAGATCTACTGAGCGGGGGCGGCGTGGCGCCTGACGCAGTTCCCACAGACGGTGCCAATTGTTTCAACCTGAAATGTGAACTACCTGAATAACACACGAAAGCCCTGGAACTTCCTGAACCTACACCACAAAAACAGATTAGAAAGAACCACCAGTGGTTTTCCGGTGGAAACCACTCCGATGCTTAAGTCAGTAAGTGCCTGAGGTGTTTTCCAGGAAAGATAAGAAGGAATGACGTACCTCCCTCAGCTGTGGGGCTGAGACATTTATAGTTTTTCCTAGTGGGGACCCCAGCCGGGATCCCAGGAGCACACGCCGCGAATCTCGGGCCGTTATGCAACAAATTCTGACAAGTGGCCCAACTTGCCTCTCCCTGGGGAGCCTGAGAAACAGGTCTTCCTCCACTCCGCGCTATACTAGCTCTGAGATTTCCACAATATTCATGGAGCCAGACCTGTAGTCCTCCAGCTCTTCTTGTCTTTTATGTTCCTGTCTCTCAACAGATCAAGTCTTGCTGTAGTTGAGAGAGGATCTCTATTTCTTAGAGGGCCTAACAAGGTCTGTAACCCAGACCAGGCTAAACGCCAATCCCCGAAACTTCGGCTCAGCATAATCCTCAGGCTTAATGATCTCCTCAAGATAACCACTTTCAGGAGGGAATACAGACGATAATCACCTCTTCCTGATATTCCTGACGTCAGCAGGAAGATTATTTATGTCTTTCTCTAGGACATAGCTTCTCTAGCCCTCCCTTAATGTGTCCAACTACTCTAAGTCAGAGCTACACCAAACCGGGTCTGGCGCACATATCGTCCTATCAGCTTATAAGTGAATTGAATCACAAATTACTTGAGAGATTTAAAAGGATAAAAAATATGAAATCATTACGATTCCAAACCCTGGAATATTCTTTAACACTCGAGTTTCTCAACCTTTGCATATTGTGTTTTGATTTTGGCAAAACTCTTATTGATATTTTTTTTAGTCTATGTTCATCATTCATAACAATATAATCCAAACCATCTCTTATCATTTTGATAAAACTGCATTATCTATATTATATTATTATCAATTGAACTACTACATAGTTCTTGTGGGATTCAACCTTGCTCCTTTTGTACTACATCTACACCGTATACTTAAGGTTAGATAGAATATAGGAACAAATAAGTTTTTATAGCTCGAGCCAATCCTTAGTGAAAACGGCGGTGTGCTCAAGTTTTTTGCACCATTGTTGAGAACAAATTGATAGGAAATTGAGAATAATGTAATTAATGATTTATTCTCATTTTAAGCATTACTTACATTCTTTTTCTTAGTTATAGCTTGGATTTATTGAATTTTAGGTTGTAAATCAAGCTCTTGAAGGAAGAAACCATCTACCTATAGACGTTAAATTAAGCGCTAGTTGAGAATCAATAATAACGAAAAATGGTTTCAAGACGCACCTCAAACCAACGAGGAGGTAATCCCTCTAACAACCAAATAGGAGGTAATCCCTCCAAATGGGAGCCAACACAGAGTCACTCCCCGCCCTACTCGTCGTAGACTTGGTTAGTCATGACCAACGTAAAACTATTTTCTTTCTTTACTTGAAAGTAGCAATTAAGTTTGGGTGAAGGAAGTGTAGTTTACTTTGGTCATGTATTATTACTTTTCATTACATATAGGATTGCATTAGCTGTTATTTCTTACTTTTATTTTCATTTTATTTGCACGTTTAATTAATTTATTTGAAATAAAAGGGGAGTTGTGGATAAGTGGGTCTAAAATATTTGATTCATTTGATAGAATGTGCAGTTGTGTGGACTTTTTATGAAATATTTGATGATGTGCCAAGGATGAGTTGGTTTTAGAAAAATATACTATAAGAACGCATGCTTGAACGTTAGTGTTACACCTTAACTGAAAAATCTTGACTTCTTGTTTATGATATGCCTTATGATAAACCTTGAGTGATTATCTATCGTGTATGTATATTTTTAGAACTTCCTTTGATTTTTATCTTAGTGTACGAAAGAATTGGAAATGATTTAGGCAATTTTTAAAAAAACCCATTTTTTGCAATATTCATATATAAAAAATACTAAATAAAACCCATTGAGCCTTAATTTTCCTAGTATTTGTTAGCCACGAGCTTTTCATATGCTCTCGAGAAACCTTGTGAATTTTTTTATTTTTGTGAATTGATAGTTTAATTTTTGTTTTGGTTCAGTAGATTGTATTAGTTTTTGGGTGTTGGAATTTATATGTTATTATTATACATTTAGTCAAAGTCAAGTTAAAAAAATAAATAAAAGAGGAACTCTGACGATAGGACTTTAAGCCTACACTTAAATGTTACTTTTTATCTGTTAGTTAGTGAAAAAAAAGAAGCAATTTCAAAAGTTTCAAGTAAATACAATAAAATAGTGGTTTGTGGGTTGGTCGAAAGCTTATTTAAATGCTAATAAAAATAAAACAATTGGGTTTTGGTTTAGAGATTATTATTAAGGCTTGGTTTAACAAAAATTTTGGGTTCTTTGGTTAAGGTGAAGCATAAAAATCAAACAACCTAAATAAAGACCTATTATGATTCTTGCGGTACTCTTGTACGTTTGTTCGTATTTATAGTTACATATATAAATATTCTATACCTAACCAAACAACCAAAATTAAGACCTATTACAATTCTTATCTTTTGAACACACCTTGTATGGGAGATAGGCGATTTGGAAATTTATGTTAAAGTTCATGCATTGATATGATTTGAGCATATACACATCCTATCTTATTCAGTCGTGTGATTGAGTGAAACACTTTCCTATGTGAGGATCATTAATCGGGATAGGAGGATTAAAGGGAAAAAGGGTGTAGCAATTAATTTCTTACTTTTGCGTTTATATTTTAAAAAAGGGATAAATTTTTTTACCCCCCAATGTATGCAGTTTTTTTCACTTTGCCTCCCGAAGTATTTTTTGTTCCACATTGCCCCCTGATGTACATTAATTTTTGACATTGCCCCCCAAACTTTATTTTTGGCAGAATATTCCTTCTAGATTCCATCGACGGGCAGCTGGGGGGCAAATTGAAAGAATCTTATAGTTTGGGGGGTAAAGTGCAAAAATTCTTATAGTTTGGGGGATAAATTAAAATACTATAAATATTGAATTTTTGTACTTATATAATGAGTAGTTATTAATATTTTAATTATATTAATCATTCGATAATTATAATCTTATATAATAATTAATGTACTCATGATTGATTAATATAGTACTTAATCACACTTTTTATACAAATAATAATATCGAATGATAATTTTATTTTTCGTATCATAATAATTTACATAATACTTAGTCATGTGTTTAATAATTAATAATATAAAAGATGTATTGACAATATTTATATTTAGAAAATTATAAATATTAATTGGAAATTTATGGGTTTTATTTTTTTTTAAATTTGGAATTGTATTGACATTTTTGTGTGTGTGTGAGCATAAGATGAAAATTATATATCCTTTTCAAATATAAAGTTTTTTAAAACAAAAATTTAATATTTATATTATTTTAATTTGCCCCCCAAACTATAAGATTTTTTGCACTTCACCCCCAGACTATAAGATTCTTTCACTTTACCCCCCAGCTGCCCGTCGATGGAATCCAGAAGGAATATTTTGATGGAAATAAAGTTTGGGAGGCAACGTCGAAAATTATTGTACATCAGGGGGCAAGATGGAACAAAAATTACTTCGGGGGGCAAAGTGAAAAAAACTGCATACATTGGGGGGCAAAAAAAATTTATTCCTTTAAAAAATGATACTTCTGAAGCAATAAATTGTCACCATTTTTGCCATGTCTATACTCGTGTTTATTTCTTATCTTTTGTTTATTTGAGAACGAACAAACCTTAAGTTTGAGGATATTTGATAACACGTATTTTTGTACATATTGAGACATATTAAATTAGATTTCAACTACTGCTTGTAAGCTTTTAATGTCCTTTTACTTTAATTCCTATTATTTCGATGTTATTACATGTTTGTTTGTTTTATGTTGTTTTTGTAGAATTTTGGATCCATTTTGCTTGAATTGAGTTTAAAGATGAAGAATGGTTGAAGATAGTGAGGAGAATAGTCTATTGGAGTATGCCTACGAAGCCAAAGAGTCAATGGATCCCAGAGGACCCCTAGTGACCCCTTTAGTAGTCGATAACCGAGTCACTAATGTGGGCTATTTTAAAAGAAGACCATTAGCGACCCAATTTGTGGTCAATATCTGGGTTGCTACTGTGAGTTGTTCTTAAGTAGACCATTAAAGACCGATTAGCGGTCGATAGCTAGGTCACTAATGCTTCAGAAACGTAAAAGACGTTACAAAATCGGATTTAAAAGCTTAGATTTTAATCTGGTCTGTAAAAAGAGAGAGCCAAGAACCTGTCCACATACATCCTTCACCCATCTTCCATCATCTTAAACATCTTTCACCACCAAAAACCATTGTTTTAAAACGGCCTAGGTGGCCCTCCACCACCTACGATTTTCTCTAGGCGGCCGAATTAGGTGCCGGTGCAAAAAATTGGTGCCCAAGCGCCGATTCTTTATTTATTATTTATTTTTATTTACTTTTATTATTATTATTGCAACTTGATGTTCTATGTATTCATTTGTAAATGAAGATGACACAAAAGCTTGAGAAATTGATCAATTTTATTTTTAGAAGTTAGAAATACTTAAACCTAATAATGTAGATAGTGTTTTTGATGAAAGTTCACAAGAAAAACTTTGAAAAAATAAAATTAAAAAACTAGTTGATTTTTGTTGATCATAAGATTATATTATGCTCTATGATTGCCTAAATATTTGAATAAAAATATATATATATATATATATATATATATATATATATATATATATATATATATATATATATATGTGTGTGTGTGTGTGTGTGTGTGTGTGTGTGTGTGTTTTTGTGTGTGTTTAAATTCGAGGCCCCGCTTAGGCCCCTAGGTGATAGGCGGTGGTCCACCGCCTAGCGATTCTTAGAAACATGCCAAAAACACTCCAAAGTGTGAGATAAAGTAAATTAAGGAGTGTTCAAAGGAGAAACACGAAGAACATAAGATCTAAGGATCCACAAACATCCCTATATTTTATCTTTCTTATTTTTATTTATGAACAACACGTGCTCGATGAAATACCTATATGAATGTTTAATCATGTCTAGGTAATTTCATATTATTTTGGGATTTGGTATATGATAACAAATAATATTTTGAACTTTTCTTTTAGCAAGAATTTGTTCCTTTCAATATTTTTTATTATTGATTTAAATATATGCATAATTGCTTGACAAACATATTATGCTTATTAGTTTTAACAATTCATAAATTGAGAGACGAGTTTGGTTAATAGAACTATGAATTTAAAACGCTCTGATCAATAAGATCGATAGATTTTAGATTAGAGTTGATGTTGTTAAAATACTTTAAACTTTTTGGAGTTCTAATTGCGATTGACAACGCGTCTCGCATTCAGAATCCATGGTTTAATCACTTTGAGAGAAGGTTAGACTATACTTGTGATTAGCATATATTGAATTGATATAAACAATGCTTGGTTGATTGAAAAGGTTTTACATTCGAGTATGATCCATTTAATATTTTTGTCTTTGTAATTTATCATTGCATAATCGAGTTGACAACCATTTGTGCTTCTAAAGTTATGATCGATTGATAATCTGTTATAACTAATAGCTTTGATAAATCATAATTTCAAGAGATGAGGTTTATCAATTAGGCTTTCAAACACGAGACACTTTAATCGACAAAATCGGAAGGTTTGAGATTAATAGTGAAGTCATGCAAATATTTAAAACCTTTGAGAGTTGTAAAGTCGTACAAATCTTTGAAGCCTTTTGGAGTTCTAAGCGTGATCTTAACAATGCGTCTCACATTTAAAAACCACGGTTTAAGCACTTCGAGAGAATGTTTAAACTATTTTTGTGGTTAACTTATAGTTAATTGAATCATAGCAATACAAGAATGATTAAACACGATAGACAATAAAAGTTCATTGTAATCTCAAACCCCGGAATTCTCCATCTCATTTGAAAACCTCTATTTTTTATTTTTTGTACTTTTGTTCTTGGTAAGTCAGATTAATTATTTTATTTTATGTTCGACGCTTGTAACGACAAATCCAAAATCACCTTTTACATCAGTTTAAATAAAACTAGTTTTTTAATAATATTGCTTGTCAATTTCCGAGACTTGTTCCATGTGGAAATCGGCCTTACTAGACATATACTACATCTACATCTTACGCTTGCAGTTAGATAGAGTATATTAACAAACACGTTTTATTACTCGAATCAGTCCCTAGTAAATTAGGGAGCGGTCAAAACCCTTAATTGTTACATAATTTCTGGATGCTTTTACGATTCATAATTCAAGGTCCAAATACCTTGATATATTCTCGTATTATTTTTAATAAAAAATGACTAAATCACCCTAGGCAATTAAGATTAGTATCAATTATTAATAAAAATAATTAGAATCGAATAAAATTCAATAATAATTTATTCATTCAAGATCGATTAAACAATCAATTATTCTTCGTATGAATGAAATTTAATTATTAATATCTAATTATTTATAACACAAAAATTAATATTTCATTGTAAAAAAATATCAAATTGGAAGTAAATATTATATTTTAGTATCTATATCATTTGAATTCATAAGAATGAGATATTCCATATATAAAAGTAAATACATGTATTTACACTTAAAAATCATGTTTTTTCATTACTTTTTTTATATAAATACTTTCTACTAATATGTGGCTAAAATTATATCTTTGGATTTAGACGTATAAGATAGAAGAGAAATTCTAGGGTTAGGCACCCGTTGTACAGGCCTAACCATATGTTCACCTATAGCATGAGAAGTGTCAATTTGATTTTATTTTATTTTCATTTAACTAATTATAATAATAAATAAAGCATTTTAAGCCCTTAATATTATAAGTTTTAATTTTAATTATTATGATTCATTATATTTGAAATTATAATATTAAAACATAAAATAAATAATTAAATAATAAGTTAACTGGTTTTTGGGATTTTACCACCACCACAATAAATAGATTTTTATGTAAACCCCCCCTAAAATACTAATTTTTATATATTTGTAACCCCCGACACCCGCTACTTCTGCTGACAACTTCCCAGTCGCCGCCACCGGCGATCGGTCGCCAACAATTTATTTTTTTCTTTGCCCCAAAATTTTTGTTAAACAACAGTACAAGCCACAGCGACCTGTAGGGAGTAGGTCGCGGGACTTCGAAACAATGTGGCGACCTAATAGCTATAGGTCGCTCAACTGGCGACCCAACATATCCAGGTCGCATGGATTACAACCTGATAGATTCAAGACAAGTGAGTACCGACCTGATAGGTCTCAGCATCAGGAGCCTACAGGACGTCAGATGACGACAGCCCTAAATTAGTACAGTTCAGTCTGCTACAGCTGTCCATTGTACTGAAGCAATGTGAACCACAAGTTTATATCATACCGTTATTATATGTACTGTGCTAAATCTGACCGTAGGATCTAGGGCGACACTAGTCATCTGTATTGCTATAAATAGCCATGTAATTCATTAATGAATGTATGAAAAATATTACTCAAATATACACGCAATACATTCTCAGCTCACTTTAGCTCGCTCTTCACAATATTAGCTCGCAATGAGCTCGCAGTTTTTCTTTCATGGTATCAGAGCAGGTTTGAGGGCCTGACTCTGTTCTTCTTTACAAAATGTCTCACATTAGCTCTTCCTCCTCAACCCAAAATTCCTCACCTCTGCCACAAATCGTGTATCCCCAAAGTCAGCTCATTTCAACCAAGTTAGATGAAAATAATTATTTGATCTGGAGACAACAAGCCTTGACGACCATCAAAGGCTATGGTCTTGAAGCATTCATCAAGAAGGGATCTGCAGCGCCACCACAATTTTTAGCCGATGAAGAAAATCAGATAAATCCCTCTTTTTCTGCATGGGAAAGGCAAGATCAAATCTTAGCCTCATGGATTCTATCCTCTTTAAGTGAGAGTATTCTTGTTCTAACTGTTGGCTTCAATACATCTGAAGAAATATGGTCTGCCCTTGAGAATAATTTTGCCACGCAGTCTCAAGCCAAGATAATGCAGTATAGGATTATGTTGCAATCCTTGAGAAAGAATGCACTGTCTATGAAAGAGTATCTGGGAAAGATGAAATCTTGCTGTGATGTTTTAGCTTCCGCAGGAAACAAGATCTCTCAGAAAGACCAAATCTTGCACATTTTGGCCGGACTAGGAAGCGAGTACGACTCAGTGATGGTTAACGTAACGTCCAGGCCGCAGCCCTACACGATAGCCGAGCTGCATGCTCTTTTGCTCATCTACGAGGCCAGATTGGAAACCAACAACAGCAATACCTCGTATGTCAATACGGAAGGGTCCCAGCCATCCATCAATACTGCTACACAAGTCAATAATGCAAGAGTCAACAACAATTACCAACAAAATAGAGGGTTTTCAAGAGGTCGCGGAGGAGGAAGAAACAGCTTCAGAGGAAGTAGAGGAGGAAGAAGAGGTCGCGGAGGAAGGACGAATGGAGGAGATAGAGTTGTCTGCCAGATCTGCTATATTTCTGGACACACAGCAGATGGGTGCTGGTACAGGAATGACAACTCCTACAGTAACACTCAATCCGTCCAGCAGTCAGTTCGAAACCCTTCGCTGCATATGGCGCAATTTGGGAATGCTGGAAGCGCGAGCTCGCATTCGGAATATGACACKRATAMTCTCTGGTTTCCTGACTCTGGAGCAACTGCGCACGTTACAAACGACCTCGCGAACCTGAATGTGGCCTCTGAATATTCTGGAGGGAACAGGCTCCAAATGGGAAATGGAGCTGGAGTGAACATTGCCCAYATTGGTAACTCTTTTCTCAAAACTCCTCTCATCTCTAAGACCTTTTTACTCAAAAACCTACTTCATGTTCCCTCAATCACTAAGAATTTGCTCAGCGTTTCCAATTTTGCCTCTGATAATAATGTCTTTTTTGAATTCCATCCTTCTTATTGTCTAATTAAGGATCAAACCACCAAGGCCATCTTACTCCAAGGGACAGTTAAAGATGGACTATATCATTTTCATCTACATACCACAAAGCGAGCTGATTATCATCCCTCATCTGCACCACCTTTTGTCGTGCGACCTGCTCAAACTTCTTTCGTTTCAAGTTCTCTGAATAAAGAGCCTGTTTCTGATCTATGGCATTCTAGATTAGGTCACTCTAGTCAAAATGTAATAGATAAGGCTCTGAAAAGCTGTAATATTCCTTATAACAGCATTAATAAAAGTTTGTCTTTATGTTCAGCTTGTATGTTAGCAAAGAGTCACAAACTCCCATTTCCTAACTCTCTTTTTGTTAGTTCCCAACCACTTGAGCTTATCCACTCCGACCTCTGGGGACCTGCCCCTATCAAATCATCGAATTGTTTCCTTTACTACGTGAATTTTATCGACCACTTCAGTAGATATACATGGATTTATCTTCTCAAATCCTAATCCGAAGTTTCAGATGCTTTTGTTCATTTCAAAAATCTTGTTGAAAATCAATTAAACTACAAAATCAAAAATTTTCAATCCGATGGGGGGACTGAATATAAACCTCTTGCTAAGGTTTTTCAAGACAATGGCATAAATCATAGGATATCTTGCCCTTACACACCAGAACAAAATGGTGTGTCTGAAAGAAAGCATAGGCACATCGTGGAGATGGGATTGTCCCTCCTSGCTCACTCAAACTTACCTCTCAAATTYTGGGATGATGCCTTCACTACCTCTGCCTACATTATTAACAGAATTCCCTGCAAAGCAAATCTTTACAAAACTCCCCTTGAGTGTCTCTTCAATCAGCGACCTGATTATAACTTCCTTAAGGTTTTTGGCTGTCTCTGCTATCCACACATCAGGCCCTATAATTCCCATAAACTTCAATACAGGTCGCTTCCATGTACTTTCCTTGGTTACAGCACTCAGTATAAAGGTTACAAAATTCTGTTACCATCTGGGAAGGTGATAATATCCAGAAATGTTGTGTTCAGCGAGCATGAATTTCCATACAGGTCYAAACAGGTCGCTAACTCTCCACACTATAGTTTGTCGCCTCTACCACCCACACATTCGCAACCACCTCAATATCATACTCTTCCCTTTCCATCCACTCAATCAGACACACCATCCACACCTCAGAACGATGTTCCCACTTCTCAGGTCGCACCGCCTGATTATAATCCTCCTTCCCACTTTWCACCCCCGCRAAATGACTGCAGCTCGCCTCAAGGCTCTAACTCTACAGTTCCTCTCGTTGTTCAATTGCCACCTCTGTCTCCTGCTCGCTGTGGACCCTCTCAACCTTGTCCACMCCAAAATTTCCATCCCATGCTGACCAGGTCCAAGGCTGGTATTCACAAGCCTAAGATACTATCAGCCGAGGTCATCAATGAAGATGATGAACCATTGAATGCTCACCAAGCCCTTCAGATTGGAGTTTGGAAACAAGCTATGCWGGCTGAATACAATGCCCTTATTACAAATCGCACTTGGACATTAGTTCCAGCACCTGAAGGGAGAAACATAATTGGTTRCAGATGGGTGTTTAAAACCAAGAGAAACACCGATGGATCATTTGCTAGACACAAAGCGCGTTTGGTTGCTTAAGGTTTCTCTCAGCGAGCTGGTTTTGATTTCTCTGAAACGTTCAGCCCGGTTGTCAAACCAACAACAATAAAGATAATCTTGAGCATTGCAGTTTCTTGTGGTTGGAATGTTAAGCACCTTGATATTAATAATGCATTCCTACATGGCGACCTGCAGGAAGTGATTTACATGAGACAGCCTCCCGGTTTTGAACAAAACGGCAAACAACTTGTATGCAAACTCACCAAAGCCATTTATGGGCTTAAACAGGCCTCCAGAGCATGGTTTGGCAAGATTCAAGGAATACTCCAAGGTCTTGGTTTTACAGGTTCAAAAGCTGATGCTTCACTCTTTTACAGGTTAAAGAATGGGTCAAGAATTTATCTCCTCATTTATGTAGATGACATACTAATCACAGGGAGTGATGAGAACGAGGTCGCTTCGGTAGTCACTAACTTAAAGAAGGTTCTATCGCTAAAGGAACTGGGTAATGTTAAACAGTTTTTGGGAATCCACTTTACCTCATCCAATGATGAATTGCATTTGAGTCAAGGGCAATACATAAGAGAGCTCCTCAAGAGAGCTAATATGCTATCATGTAAACCGGTTCCAACTCCAATGATCACTTCAAATAACCTTTCCAGATTCGAGGAGAGCAGCGCGGGCATAAACCCTACTCTTTACAGAAGCCTACTCGGAGGTCTGCAGTATGTCACTATTACGCGGCCTGAAATATCCTTCCGTGTTAACAAGGTTAGCCAATTCATGGCTAATCCCATAAATACGAGCTGGCGAGCACTAAAGCGAATCTTGAGATATTTGTCGGGCACTATTGACCATGGGTTGAGAATAACAAAAGCACAAAATTTTCATCTGACTGGTTTTTCGGACTCAGATTGGGCTGCCGACCTCGATGATAGGAAGTCTATCAGTGGCTCATGTGTTTATCTTGGAAGTAATCTAGTGTCCTGGAGTTCAAAGAAACAGGGATTTGTGTCGAGGTCGAGCACGGAGGCAGAATACAGGAGTTTAGCGAACACTGTGGCAGAAATGACCTGGATAGGCTATCTGCTCAAGGAATTGAAAATTGGATCAGCTCGCACACCYACTGTATGGGTAGATAATCTCAGCACGATTGCTCTGGCATCAAATCCCGTCCTTCATGCAAGAACCAAGCACATCGAACTTGATCTTCATTTCGTTAGAGACAAGATTCTTTCCCAACAGCTCGCAGTACAACATGTTCCTTCTTCAKAACAGATAGCTGATATTCTGACTAAACCCTTGAGCGAGCAATTCTTCACCAAGMTCAGAGATAGATTGAAAATCTTATCCAAGAGCTCGTTCGAATTGAGGGGCCGTGTTAAACAACAGTACAAGCCACAKCGACCTGTAGGGAGTAGGTCGCGGGACTTCGAAAYAATGTGGCGACCTAATASCTATAGGTCGCTMRACTGGCGACCCAACATATCCAGGTCGCATGGATTACAACCTGATAGATTCAAGACAAGTGAGTACCGACMTGATAGGTCTCAGCATCAGGAGCCTACAGGACGTCAGATGACGACAGCCCTAAATTAGTACAGTTCAGTCTGCTACAGCTGTCCATTGTACTGAAGCAATGTGAACCACAAGTTTATATCATACCGTTATTATATGTACTGTGCTAAATCYGACCGTAGGATCTAGGGCGACACTAGTCATCTGTATTGCTATAAATAGCCATGTAATTCATTAATGAATGTATGGAAAAAGATTACTCAAATTTACATGCAATATATTCTCAGCTCACTTTAGCTCGCTCTTCACAATATTAGCTCGCAATGAGCTCGCAGTTTTTCTTTCACTTTTGTCCCCAAATTTCTTGTATCATCAAGTATGAATATTTTAATATCAGTTACAATTTCTTTTGTTATTTGTATCAAGTAAGAATATTTATTTGACAAAATTTACTAAATACATAACAACAATTGTGCGATCAAGTAAGAGTTCTTTTATTATTATTTGTATTACTAGCAATGCTATCGTGCGATTTAAAAAATGTATGTTAAAAATATTTTTAATAGTTATAATTCCTTCATTATGATTAGTAATATTGGGTAAAGCAGAAGAGGAAGGCTCGAACTTGCTGTAAGGAAAGGGAAAATGAGACAAAGGCTAATGCTTGACAGCTCCTCTATCTCTAAACTCTAAACTCTGAAAGCTGGAAAGTGCTAACTCCGGGTCTTATCCTACACCCTTTGATTACATCATTACCAACTTAGACTATAGTCAGTCAATAATGAAGAGATACGGGAATAAAAAGAAAGCAGACGTGAATGTAAACAGAGAAAGACGACTGAAAGCTTGCATGGGTAAGTCACTCTTTCCTTACAGGAGTACTTGACTCTACTTCTCTTTAAGAGCCTATGAGTATGCATAAAATAAATATAATTAATATAATAAAATATTTAAATATAAGGAAAATAAAAATACAAACTATATTAAAAATACGGTTTTTTTTTACAGGATCTAACAGGTCGCTAGGAGTCCTTTGGAGATCAATCAGGTTGCTACACAGTTATTCCAAGTTATTCAGGTCGCTGATCACATGTATAAGGTCAGTACCTCTTATTCTTGAATCACCAATCTTTTTGGCCGCATCAAGTGGTGTCATCTGTGGGAAATAGGGACACCGAGTCCTTGGGCGAAAGATGTGATATTTTTTACAAACACAACATGAAACGAAGAAGTATAAAACCTCGAAACATAAATTATGAGTCAGAAATGAGCAAGTAAAAAGGTACGAACAACGGAACACAGGAAAGATCAGAGTTGGGACCAATAATCTCATTCGGCCCAATAATCTCATTCGGCCCTAATGAACGCCACGACCTGCAACTGGAACATAATGATGTATTGGTAATTGAAGCTGAAATAGTAGGGTATGAGGTTGGAAGGGTGTTTTTAGACAATGGAAGCTCAGTAAACATTATATATCTAGAGTGTTAAATGCAAATGGATCTGAAGACAGAGATACAGTCGGTGGATATTCCGATTTATACTTTTAATGGGACACAAGTTATCACCGAGAACGAGCTGATACTC
Source organism: Phtheirospermum japonicum (assembly GCA_014905375.1). Classification (NCBI taxonomy): domain Eukaryota; kingdom Viridiplantae; phylum Streptophyta; class Magnoliopsida; order Lamiales; family Orobanchaceae; genus Phtheirospermum; species Phtheirospermum japonicum. Next base: position 449,528 of record BMAC01000710.1, read on the forward strand.
CATATGGATTTAGGAAAGGGAGAGCTAAGTGTAAGAAAGGAAGAAAAATTCTTAATTGTCAAAGGGAGCTCGGCATACAATGTTATATTGGGGCGACCTGCCCTCAACACATTCCAGGCGATCACCTCAACTTACCATATGAGTATCAAGTATCCGGCGGGAGATAAGGTAGAAGAAGTAGTATCAGAACAAACGGTCACTAGGTCGTGTTACCAACTGACAGTCAAGAAAGGCATGAATGAAAGCAAGCGAGAAAGAGCGGTTGATATACGAGGAGGAATGCTCGGTTCTAAAAAGGTGAAGGAAGAGGAGGACTTTGTTCGACCTCAAGAGAACTTATAAAAATATCATTGGAAGAAGGCAGGCTGGAGTGCACCACCAAGATAGGTACCCAACTGACGGAAACCATAAGGGACAAGCTGATAACATTATTAAGAGAGTTTTGCGACATTTTTTCTTACGGAGAGGGGTAACTAACAGGGGTGTCCCATGAGGTTGTACAACATCATTTGAATGCTGATCCGGAAGCACCGTCTGTCCGACAGAAAATGAGACATTTTGGGGCAGAACTTGACAAGGTAATCGAGGAGGAGGTGCAGAAATTATCAAAAGCAGGACACATCCTTGTAATTCAATTTTCAGAATATCTATCCAATGTTATGATGGTACTGAAACCCGAACAGAGGTAGAGGATGTGCATAGACTTTCGCGATCAGATGGTGGACTCGACCTCCGGTTGTGAGTTATTAAGCATGATGGATGCTTCTCAGGGTTACCACCAAATTCCTAAGCGAAAGAAGACCAACCCAAGTTTAGTTTCGTCACCTCGACAAGTACTTATTTCTTTATTTCTATGCCATTTGGGTTGAAGAATGCAAGTGCGACCTATCAGAGACTGGTGGATAAGATGTCCAGATATTTTCTAGGGACCATTATGGAGGTTTATGTGGATGATATGCTGGTAAAAAGCAAAAAGGCAGATTCGTATGTGGAATATTTATGGAATCCTTTGTTATACTACGACAATATGAGATGAAACTCAATCCAAAGAAGTGTGCTTTCCGAGTGCGATCTAGGAAGTTCTTGGGGTACATGGTGACGGAGCAAGGTATCGAAGTAAACCTGTAAAAAGTGTGAGTTGTTATGGAGATACCACATCCTCGAATGGTGCACGATGTACAAGTGTTAACTACGGATTGTATGTCTTAGTAATTTTATTTCTAGGTCGGCAGAGAAAGCCGTGCCCTTCTTCAGGACGCTTAGAAAGGGGTCCAAGTTTAAGTGGACAACGGAGGCTGTAGAAGTTTTTGACAAGCTTAAAGAATACATGGCAGAGATACCATTGCTGACCAAACCACTGCCAGGGTGAGGATTTAATTTTATATATATCAGTTGGAGAAGCCACAGTATGTCCAGTGCTTATCAAGGAGGACGCAGACATGTAGAAGCCCATCTATTACATTAGCAGGATGCTGAGGGGGGCCGAACTGAATTACTCGGAGTTGGAGAAAGGTAGATTTGCGCCAATCTGTACGGCAAGAAAATTTTGGCCTTATTGTTTAGGCCACAATGTTAAGGTACGCACCAACCTAGCCTTAAACAGGTTTTAAGTAATCCAATTGTGTCAGGAAAGCTGGTAAAATGGGCAGTAGAACTCAGTGAGTATGATGTGGTATATGAGCCTAGAACGGATATCAAGGCACAAGTGTTGGGAAATTTTTATAGGAGATGGTGCGCCCTACTGAGCAGGAGGAAGAATATAAAGCATGGCTATTACATACGGATGGATCAACCATGGCATCAAGAACCGAAGTAGGTATTGTTCTAACTAGTTCGGAGGGAGAAAATATAGATTTCGCGATTAAACTAGGATTCAGGGCCTCCAACAATGAAGCAAAGTACGAAGTATTGTTACAGTGAATAAGGATGGTAAGCGACCTGGAAGCACGAAGAGTTAATACTTATATAGACTCTCAGCTAGTAGCTCGCCAGTTTGATGGGTCTTTGGAAGCAAGGGAAGAGCGCATGCAGGAGTACGTGAAAAATCTGAAGGAAGGGTAATGTAATTTGAGGAGTTAAACCTAGAGCACTTGCCCCGAGATGATAATATCCGGGCGAATCAGCTCGCCAAGATGGCTGGAACATTGGGAACGTGTGACACAAGAAAAGTCACATTAATGGAATTAAGTCATAGTAGTGTGGACAAAGGGAAAGAAGTTATGGAGATTGACACAAAGGAAGATTGGCGAACACCCATTCGAAGGACCCTCGATAAGATGATCGCAAGAAATGTGTCACTATCCACCAAGGAAACCAAGACAGTGGTGCATTTTCGCCTAATAAATGGAGATTTGTACAAGAGGTATTGATTCGGCCCATACTTGAAGTGTTTGGCGAAGGAAGAAGGATTGGAAGTGTTACGAGAAATACACAAAGTGTATTGTGGTGACCATGCGAAGAGCAGAGCACTGGTGGGAATAGCGTTGTGAGCTGGTTTCTTTTGGGCTGGGATGAAAAGTATAGCGGGTGAGCTCGTTATGACCTGTAAAAACGTAAGATGCACGAACCCGTCATTCATGTGCCCATGGAGGATATGATTATTACGAGCTCGCCTTGCCCCTTTGCGCAATGGGGATTGATATTGTGGGGCCCTTCCCAAGAACACCCGAAAACAAACAATACTTGGTGGTCGTTGTTGACTACTTTACGAAGTGGGTCGAAGCCGAGGCTATGACGGGCATAGGCGAGCAAGATATTATTGATTTTATTTGTAACAGTATTTTTTGCAGGTATGGCGTTCCGCGAATGCTGGTCTCAGACAATGGAACCCAATTTATTGGGCAGATGATCCAAGAATGGTGCAAACAGATGGGGATGAAGTAACGATTTGCCTCTGTGGCACATCCCCAAGCTAACGGACAGGTCGAAGTCATTAACCGTATTATCGCACATGGAATTAAATTATGGCTGGAGAAAGCAGAGGGACTTTGGCATGAAGAGCTCGCATCTGTCTTATGAGTTTATCAAATGACTCCAAGAACTACTACTGGCGAATCACCTTGCATTCTAGTTTATGGAATAGAAGCCATCATCCAGGCAGAAATAGTGGGAGAATCACAACGTTTATCAACATTCAGTGTGGAACAAAATGAATGGCTAGCCAGAAGAGATATCGAAAAAATTGAGGAAATACGCGACAAGGCTGCAGCACGTGTAGAAAGATACAAACAAAGAATCCAGGCGGCCTTTAATGAAAAAGTGAAACGACAATACTTCCAGGTCGGCGACCTCGCTTGGAAGCGTGTTGATGAGATTTGTACCATTAAGAAGATGGATCTGATTAACGCATAAATGTCTTGATTTTTAGTAGTATTTTAGTTTATTTTTCTTATTATTTTGGTATAAGTTGGATAGATTAAGCTTAATTTCGTATATTTGTACTTCCAGCATATTTTACCACTTTTTGATCTAGATTATTGAAAATAGTTGATGTTTTGTTGTTTTTCACCTCATAGCTAAGTAACCGGAAGAATTCAGCACTTTAGAGATGAAGTATGACAATCAAGAGTCAGAAATCGAGCTTTCCGGCGAAGAAGTAGCAAGAATTAGTAGCTGACATTTTTTGTAATGGTTATTCCATCTGGAATCGTTATAGTATCATTGAAGATCAGGGGCGCAGAATTGAAGAACTAGCGATAGCTTTCTATAAGGGTTACCTACCACTACCTTACCGTTAACGCTACCGCTGAGACTGGACAGAGGCATTAACGATAGCTTTAGCGGTTTCTATAACGTTTACTCTTACCGCTACCCAGAACCGTTGTCGTATTGCAGAAAAGAAGAATTAGCGGTAACACCTAGCAGTTACTATAACCGCTAGAGTAACCATTGTCGTGCCCTGAAAAATTGGATTTTTAACCCCAACTTGTGCTCCAAGTTTTCTAAAAACTATATAAATACCCTCTAATCCGACTTTAACATACACGATACACAAAAAAAATATTCCTAGGGTTGTTAGGCATAGAAAAAGCTAGTTTCTATAGCCCGGTTCGAAGAAACGAAGATCGTAAGTCCCAAGCTCCGTTCGTTAGCGCGAGATCCATTTTTCGGCCAAATCCAACGTCTCTCTCCAGAATAGCTGGAGAATATACTGCACTTCTTAGTCCAAATAAGTACTCTTAAACTTTTAATTGTTTTCTAGTTTACTTTTGTTAATTTATGCTTTTAGATTATCATTTTTATTTCCGAATCGTGAACTACTACATGTTTAATACCTTTGATATTGAATCGTTGGAATCATAGTCTTTCATTTTATTTTAGTTTAATTAATCCATGTTTGGATGTTTGAGATTTAATTTTATGCTTTCATTTATGCTTGGAGATTTGATATTTATTTAGTTCATGCTAGAAATTTTGTTTACGTTAGTTGATGTTTTTGATAATTATTATAATTTAGATTTGGATTGTTGATGTTGAGACCTTGATATTAGTATGATTCATGATTGTTATTATTTCATTAGTTAAATTCGTGCTCGTTACTTTGTTCATGCTTAGTTGTTGGAATTTAATATTGTTTAAATTTTTGTCTATGCGATCTATTGAATTCATGCTAGTGATTTTTATTTATGCTTAGTAGTTTAGTTCATGCTTCGTTTAGGTTGATAAATTACGATTATGCAATTTTATTCGTTTATGCAATTGAATCTTGTTCATGTTTCTTAATTACAATAATTCATTAAATTCATGTTTAGTTGCTTTTTAGTTTATAATTTAGTTAATTATTTTTAGTTAATCATGTCTACATATTCTAGTTGATTAAATAGTTTAAGTTAATTAGTTCAAATTACTTTAAATTGCTTTTCAACTCTTAGTTATAAACAAAAACAACAAAATCCCCCCAAATTATGCAAACTAATGTGTTACTTTGTGATTAAACAAACACTTGAGATTCCAATTGTTTGTTCCTCGAGATCGACTCGGTTTAACTTACCAACCTACATGCGAACTCGTACTCTTGCGGGCAAGCTTTTAATTATTTGACAAATTTTTATAAAGTAGGAACACAAAAGCTTGAATCAAAATTTTGGTGTCGTTGCCGGGGAACAAAAATAAAGGTTTCAAATAAAAAAATTTGTTCATATTATTTTCTTCTTAACCGTCTATTTGTATAATTAAAATTAGGACACATTCTACCATTCGATACGTTTAATTTGCTATTGAGTGCATGCAAGGTAGAAGATCACTTCAACTCGAACTTGCACCATTCATAAATAACATTCATCGTTCCAATCAAGCAAGACCTCTTCCTATTCCTGAAAGCAATTCGTCTTTAACCACTAATTTTGTATGCGACGAGATTCCCGAGACCATGGCGAGATGATCAAATAATGGAGACGGTCATAATGAATTATTCAACGTTTTAAACAATGATTTGCCCTTACCTCAACCACGAAGACGTATGGGAGAATATGGGAGCGAACCGCAACGATTTGCAGGCCGAAATCAACCACAAAACCATCGGGCCGAGCAACAACAAAGACAAAGAAATAGAGGATGAAACGCACAACAAATCGAGAATGTACGTGACGATTATTCTAAACGACCACCCCTTCAAAGAGAGTTTGTAGATAAATGGCTAGATGACCAAGACGATTATGCTGACAGTGAATACGAGGAAGTTTATCATCGAGAGCGAGCACCGAGGCAAGCTCGAGCACCTAGACAACGTGATTTGGCACGTCCGAAGGTTGTACCTTTTGGATCTACTATTGTTCTTGGACAACCTGCAATGGAAGTGGAGATTAAACCGCATCAAATTAATTTACTTCCTACTTTCCCAGAAATACCCATGAAGACCTTTTAGCATTTTTAAATTGTTTTGTTGATGAAGTAAGCAGACTTTTGGTTAATGGGATTAACCAGGAGGAGGTACAAATGATTTGTTTTACCTATAGCATGAAGGATAAAGCAAAGTCATGGATATTATCCCTAGATCCAAGATCATTAACTTATTGGGAGATGATAAGCGAGAAACTCCTCAATACCTATTATTCGGCACAAACAACGGGACATCTTCGGAGGCAAATTGCTACCTTTGAACAGTTGGAGGGAGAACTATTTCATGAAACATGGGAGCGTTACAAGACAGTTTTGCAAGCATGACCCCACCATAACTACTCCCCCGAGATAAATAATCAAATTTTCTTTGATGGATTGTTGAATTATGAGAAAAGTCAAGTTGAAATAGCAGCAGGAGGAGATTTCGGAGATTTAACAGCCCCCAAGGCAAGACGAGTGTTGGAGAAACAAAGCAAAAAATCTAGACAAACCAACTCTCGACCTCAGAAGTTAAAAGTTAATGAAGTATCCATAACCGAGATAAATAAAGATGATGGAGTTAAGGCTTTGGTACACGATGGTCAAACAGTCAAGGAGAAGTGTAAGGAAATATTTAACGAGGAATTAGCAGCATGGAAGCCGAGCGAGCAAGCCAAGCTTCTCTAAAGAAGGCCGTGGTGACATGTGGCCAATGTGGATCTACCGAACATTTAGCAAATATGTGCCCAACTAAAAATGAACAACGGGAGGACGTTAATGCCATCAAGAATTTCTCAAACCAACCGGATTCAGAGCAACAACCCACAAGGCAATTTAACGCACAACGTGATTTGCCCTTTTTGAAGTGGGGTCCTGCGAACCCAAATTATTTATCAGCACATACCGACCCAACACCCCAAGCGCCAGTACCACCACCCCCAAATAATTTCCATGTGTAGGGGAAAATGACGACTCAAGTTCAATAAAATGATCAGCTATTAGTATGGCAGCAAAATCAAGTGGCGGAGACTGTTCGAAATTGTGAAGGCTTGGCACATTTAACTTCTCAAGTGAATAAACAAATAACTGACCTCAATACAAAATTCAAGTCAAGGTTCGATGACCTAGTTAAGACTGTGCAGCAAGGGCAGAGGCATTCAGAAATGATAATGGGACAACTATCGGCAACTATGGTGTAACTGTTGAAAGAAAAAAACAAACTTCCAAGTCAAACAGAGCAGGCCTCAGCTATTCATGTTTTGCGAAGTGGGAAAATGGTAGATAACGGAATCAAGCAAGATAAGGAAGAGGATAAGAAGGTAGCCGATGTTCCAACGCCGACTCAAACTCAAGTAGATTCAACTAAACCAACCGATCAGATGCATAAATCGCTAAACCCGTATATTCCGGGGTCATTAAAAAGGAAGAAACCGAACCACGAGCCCTCTCCTACAATAATTGAAAACCAAACCGATTCCTCGACTACGCTACTAAAGAACTCAACACCCTCAATTCATGATCATGTTCCCTTCCTAAGTCGACTTCGTCCAGCCAAGGAAAATAAGAAATTCATGGATCTATACAATTTATTGAAGAATGCTAATATTAACCTTCCCTTGCTAGATGTGATAAAGACGATGCCAACATATGTGAGATTTTTCAAGGAACTAGCATCACGAGAGAGGCGCTTGGCAGCAACCCAACATGTGGCATTGACGAAAGAAGTTAGCGCGATAATCAAGAAACCATTGCCACCCAAGGAAAAGGATCCCGGAAGTTTTTGTATTACTATTTCCCTTCGGAATGTACAAACGGAAAGGGGGATGCTCGATCTTGGCACTGGCATTAATTTGATGCTTTATTCTTTATTTAGGGAGTTCGATCTTGGGGCATTGAAGCCTGCGGCTGATCAGTCGATTCGGCAGCCTTTGGGTATTGTTGAAGATGTTTTGGTGTAGGTTGGTGAGCTGGTTGTTCCTGTTGATTTTGTGATTTTAGATGTTGGTGAAGTGCCAAACAAGAGCAAGGAGCATACCATCTTATTGGGACGTCCGTTTATGTCAACTAAGTATGCTTTAATATATGTGAACAAAGGAAGAATGACCATGTCCGTCTTAGGCGAGTCAGTGACATTCACTTCAAGACATCCATAACACTCCTTCATCATTTATGCAAGATGAGTGTTCGTTTGTAGATCTAATCGATACTTGCGTCCATGAACTCCAAATCATTACTACTATAGACAAGTTTGATGTCGGGGATGACGAGGAGCATTTGAGTGGGGAGGAATTGATCGAATTCCTGGGAATTGACATAGGAGAAATCATAGATGGAATTGCTTGTTGTAGTGCTGAATTACGCGAAGAGAGAGACGCACCTAAAATAAAGACAAAAGTGGAGTTGAAACAACCACAAAATCGTTCAGAGTACGTTTCCCTTGACCCCTACAAAAATTTTAAACGTGCAAGGAACAAAGGCGAGGCTTACAATAGCAAGGATTTGATGACGAAGAAGAAGAAGTTGAACAAAGTTTTTGATAAGAAGTTTTATGATGAGAGGTTCAAGGTTGGTCAACTAGTGCTCTATAATTCCGAACGTAAATCTGAACCAACCAATTGCAAGGCCGAATGGAGTGGACCATTTTTAATAAAAGAATTGGATGAGTATGGAATAGCCACTCTATTCGATGAGAGTGAAGAGTTGATTTTTCAAGTCCACAAGCATAGACTTAAGCCTTATTACAAGAATTATACGAAGGATCGAGATCGTATCAAGAAGGAGTTCGTGGGCCCACCACGAGCTAGAAATTGATCAAGCAAATTGCATCGAGCTTTCGACGTTAAACAAGCACTTCTTGGGAGGCAACCCAATCGTTATTTTTTCTTTTTCTTTAATTCTTCTTTAGTATATTTCTATTTTTATTGTGTCAATTGCCGTGGTACGTTTATGAGTGTTTTAATGAGCAGAAAAATTCGAATATTCGCCGACACAGAAGACTTAGCGGTAATGTAGTGGTAACCATTGCCGGTAGTATTTTCCAGGCCTAACCGCTAAACGTACCGCTAGCCGCAGCAAACAGGAGTTTAACGATACGTCTTATCGCTAGAAAGATACCGCTATCTAGAACTGACGTAGACTTTTGAGCCTTTACCAGAGAGCGTAGCGGTATGGTTAACGGTAACTACTAACCGCTACGTGTTATCGCTAACAGTGTCTGCAGTCCAAGTTTTACGAAATTCATTCCCGCCAATCAAGGTCGCAATCCGACCTCATTTAGCCGTAGTCCGACAACCTTTTATGAGCTACAATCCATCTATTTACGATGTTGAGCCGCAATCCGGCCGTTCCAGTCCCAAATCGATGTGCCACCGGGCACTTGCGCGTAGCAATTGATCGCAATCGAATCCTTGATTGTTTTTGCTCGCTTTTACTTAAAAAAATCGAAAATTCAAAATTCCAAAAATATTAGATAATTCGTTTTTGTTCGTTTGTTTATTTTTATAGGTTTGTTCAAGACAATCCAATCATGCGATCGAAGATGAAGAATTATTGCACAAGTAATTTTGGAGAAGCTCGACCATTGAATTTTTCAGGGATGTTTTCTTATCTCCCTTACGCTTATTTTCTTTATATTATCGGCAACCAGGAGTTTGCCAAATTTTTAGGGGGGGGGGTGGTTTTTAATGTGATTGATTGCTATTTGTGCGCTGAATTGTGTTTGTCTGGCGTGCCTGCCGAAGTTAACTAAGTGTGATTTGATGTTTTTGTCTTTGAGCGTGTATAAGTGCATAAACTTTTTCAAATTTATTATTTATATTTATATAATTTAAAATGGTACTTGGACGCAATTGATTTCGCAAAACCTTAAAAGCAGCGTCAATTCAAAAAAAAATTATGCAAAAGCCAGTGAGTAGTCTGAGTGATTATCATCTTTGCATGTACTTGAATGAGTTCTGTTTTGATATCTCTTTGAAACTGCTGTGTGTAGTTGACTTTGAAAATGATGTTAAGGCACAGATAAAACCCTATTTTGTCTATATCCATAAATTCTAGCTACTATAAATTTCAAATGAGCCAATCATAGCCAAATAATCCTTGCCTATAGCCTTGAGTGATTTTATCGAGTCGACCCCTACTAACCCATTAAAAGTGTGGGGTAGAAGTTCATTATTTTTATTGGTTATTTGTGTTTTCGAAATTTTATCAGGGATTTATGAAATGTTGTAATAAAGGATCACCATCCTTCAATAAAAAAAAAGAGAGAAAAAAAAAGAAAGAATAAGAAAGATGGTGAATCGTGTCGAGTCAAAGTCTACGCACTAATAAAGGCTTGTTTATTATTGTTTATTTTTATTATGAAGCCTAATGTTTAAAAGGTAAAGAGTTGAGTTGTAATAAGGAAGCGTATCATAAGCTTCAAATTTGATTAAGTGGTTTAAGCTTCATGTCGGTTTTAGAGTATCGAGTTGAGAAATAGCCTAAATTTAATGGCTACGTTATGAGTGTTTAGTGAGATTTTTCTTTTGTACGAGGTGAAGCATTTTGCTTCGTAATTAGATTATGTTGGGTGAGTTATTTAGCCACACGACTTATATATTCCATACCCGTCCAAAGAGCCTACATTACAACCCGTAAAGACCTTTTCTGATTCTCTGTTGATAGCACACTTAATTTGTGATTGAAAAGAGATTGATTTTCCGTTCTTATTTATTGTACTTGTATTTGAATGAGTTGAGTGTATAAACGTCCTATGCAGAAATGCTTGGGTGCTTTGAGCGTACACCCTATATATTTCCCTTTTGTGAGGATGCATGAATTTGTTTTTTGGAGCGTCAATGTAATAAGGGTGGAGTGTTTGAAGTTGCGTGACTTGTATATATATTTTCAAATTATGTATGTAGCATAACAAGACTCATTTCTTGAACTGATTCTTATTCTTGTTATACTTTGAAATTAACGTTTGTTCGAGGACGAACAAACAAATAAAGCGTGGGGTATGATGTGGCAGGAGTAGGTCAGACCTGGTGTGGGTAGACCTGATTTGGCAAACCGCTAGATAAGCACGGTTGGACTAGAGTGACCAGTGCTTTCGGTCAGATCTTCCTCTCTATGCAAGGCCTGATCTCCTCTCTGAAGAAGATTACACTGAGCTGATATCTAGAAGAGATCCTTGGGAAAGTCGTTAGAAGATCGGCTCAGGATAAGTCAGGACTGTAGACCGGACCTGGGATAATAAAAAGGAGGTAAGGTCAACGTGATCCTAAAGAAAGGATTGATCGGGCTTTCTTATAAGGCAGGGCTAGTAAAAGAATTGGCCTGACCTGGAAGAGATTTCCAGGACCCAGATTGTTGAAAAAAGGAGATCAAGGCAGTTCAAGCTTGGGTAAGGTTTGACCTGGCTCCCCCTAAAAAACATGATCGTCCCGAGGTAGACAGAATTGAGGGAAGAGCAGGCCCAGGGAAGACCTGGTCTCCTGACCCCCTTTGAGGAAGACAGGTGGTACCACTTGTTAGAATTTGTTGCCTCAACGGCCCCTGATTCGCGGCCCATGTTATCGAGATCCCGGAAAGGGTCCCCACTGGGAAAAACTATAAATATCTCAGCCCCAAGGCTGAGGGAGGTATGTCATTCTTTGGTGCATTCCTTCTTTGCTTCCTGGAAAACACCTCATATGCTTTCTGACTTAAGCATCGGAGAGGTTTCCACCGGAAAACCACCGGTGGTCCTTTCTAACGTGTGTTTGTGTGCAGATCAGGAAGGCGTACCAGTTTTCAAGCAGTATCATATTTTGGGGTGAAACAATTGGCGCCGTCTGTGGGAAAGATGATCAAGCTAAGACGTGAGGGTTTTTTCTATGGCTTCAGACGGGTTACGACGAAACTTTGTGGGAGAGCTCGGTGGAACTCCCAGCTCTGCCATGCCGTGGGGTATGCCTTGGTCAGCAGAAACGTCCACAGCGAGGCCCGAGGGGGCAGAGCCGTCAGTGGCAGTAGGAACAGGCACCGTGCCGCCCCCCTCTGGAGGATCAATGCCTGCCGCTGATGGGTTGTTCAATGACGTCCTCCTCAGGCAGCTGTCTGAGCTGATTGGCAAAGCCGTGGAGAAAAAGTTTGCAGAGATGTCAATGCCACCGTCTGGAGCGCGGATAGATCACACAGTTCCGCTGATGGAAACTGAGCCACTGCGCGGCCAGCGCATAGATCGGAGCCCTCTTCAGGACAGAGAATAGCATTTTTCTACTTCGGATAGCGAGATGTCAATCTAGGTTAATCCTGGTCTAGCTGAGCAGATGTAGAGCTTACGGAAGGAGGTGCGGGAGTTCAAGAAGAAAATGACGAGCACAGGCACAGTGCCAGCGCGGCGAGGCACCCCGTTTACGGAAGAGGTCATGCACGATGATGTACCTCATACCGATCTCTAGGCTTTGAGTACAATGGGAACACTGATCCATGGGACCATCTGAGTCGATTTGAGATTGCGGAAGCTCTGCACAGATTTTCGGATGCGGTTATGTGCCGAGTCTTTCCGATGACCTTTACCAAATCAGCCCAGTTGTGGTTTAGCCAGTTGTCGCCTCGCTCTATTAGCAATTTTGATGAGTTCAGTTTGGCCTTCCTGCACCAGTTCACAAGCTGCAGGAAGTATCAAAAAATGCCACTGGAGCTATTCAGCCTTAAGTAGAAGGGGAATGAAAGTTTGCGTGCTTATATCAACAGATTTACAACGACGAAGCTAGAGGTGCCCTCTGCGTCCGAAGAGTTGCTGGTGAATACTCTAGCGCAAGGCCTTCGGAAGGGTGAGTATTTCCAATCGCTAGTTGTTAAGCCAGTTCTGAAGTTCGGAGAGCTCTTGGAGAGAGCTGAGAAGTATATTCACCTGGAAGAGGCCTTGAAGATCAAGGACGAAGGAGAGAAGAAAAGAGAAAACTATGACCGAGAAGACAGGGCTGTGGTGAAGAAGCCCAGGACAGACCTGTCAGGGGGGAGACCTCGTTTTGATAGATACACCCCCTGGCAACCCCACATGGTGAAATTCTACAAGCGATAGAGAGACACCCAGAGCTTAAATGGCCTAAGACCTATTCGCAAAAACCCAGGAAGGAAAGATCTGACCGATTTTGCTGTTTCCATAACGAGTATGGACATGATACTGACCAATGCACTCACTTAAAGGACGAACTGGAGAGAATGGTTCAGGCAGGGCACTTGAAGGAGTATGTTTGAATAAGGAAGGAAGAAACTAGATCTGGTCGAAGCAGCTATGATCATTCTCAGCAGAGTACGGGAGACCAAGATAGGGGTCGTACTCAAGGAAGGCGGATTGATCAGGCCCAGGTCATTCATGGAGAAATCCAAATGATTACGGGCGGAGAGCTGGAGGAACATTCTAAGCGGACGCAGCATAGCTACGTTCGAGCTGCGAGAGATCTAGTTCGAAAATCGCGCGAGGTGGGGTAAATGGCGTCTACCCCGAATATCTGTTTCGGGTCAGAAGATGGTGATGGCATTCTGTCCCCTCACATGGATGCTTTAGTTATAACGGCAACCATCGCCAATTATAACGTACGGTGAATTTTTGTGGACACGGGAAGTTCTGCGGATATTTTATTTTATGATTATTTCCAAAAGTTGAGGTTGGACGTTGAGCTAGAAGAGGTTACCACCTCCTTGGTTGGATTCGCGGGTGGTGCCTTGAAGCCCTTGGGAGCGGTCAGGCTCCTCGTGACATTAGGTGAGGAGCCATACAGGGTAACCAGAACGGTGCGTTTTCTGGTGGTGGACGCGGCATCCTCCTATAATGTAATGTTGGGTTGGCCGTCCTTGAGCCAGTTCCAGGCTGTCATATTGGTTTTCCATATGAAAATGAAATTCCCAGCGAAAGACGGAACGGGAGAGGTCAGAGGTGATCAATACGCATCACGACAGACATATGTCAAATGTATTAAGAGGAATAGCGAAGAGGAGAGACAGAACAAGACGGCTCGGGTGGAGCAACTGATGCCAGATCTGGTTAGGAGAGAGGAAGGGTTGATGTTGGTTGAAGTAGTCCCAAGTGACGAGAGTCGAATCCTCCGTGTAGGAACGACTCTTAGTCCCGAGTTACTGATAGACCTGGTCACACTATTGAGGGATAGTGCTGATGTGTTTGCCTGGTCTCCCCAAGACCTTGTGAGGATTGACCCAGAGGTGACGGAGCATCGCCTTAACATTAGCCCAGACATGAAGCCGGTTAAGCAGAAGAAACGTAATTTTGGGCCTGAGAAGGAGGCCATCATTGAGGATGAGGTGGAGAAATTGCTAAAAGCCAAGCATATCCAGGAAATACAATTTCCTGAGTGGCTCTCCAACACTGTGCTGGTCCCTAAGACATAGGAAGACCGGCGTATGTGCATTGATTTTCGAGATCTTAACCGTGCCTGCCCAAAAGACCACTATCCTTTGTCAAGGATCGATTAGGTGGTCGATTCCACCTCTGGTTGTGAACTCCTGAGCATGATGGATGCCTCGCAAGGTTATCACCAGATCAGGTTAGCGGAAGAGGACTGGAAGCGGGCCAGCTTTATAACTCCAAAGGGGACATATTGCTATGTGGTCATGCCGTTTGGGCTTAAGAATGCGGGCGCCACATACCAGCGATTGGTAGATAAAATGTTCAAAAACCATCTCGGACGAAATATGGAGGTTTATGTAGATGACATGTTGGTCAAGAGTGTCAAGGCAACCTCTCATGTGGAAGATCTGAAAGAAACATTCGCTACCCTGCGAAGGTACAGAATGAAGCTCAATCCCAAGAAATGCGAGTTTGGGGTTCGAGCTGGTAAATTTTTGGGATACATGGTCACGGAAAAAGGCATTGAGGCCAATCCAGAGAAAGTGAAGGCAATCATGGAAATGCAGGCGCCCAGAAATGTGAAGGAAATGCAATGCTTGGCAGGTCGTATCAATGCCTTAAGTCGGTTTGTATCCAGATCTGCGAAAAAGAGCCTGCCATTCTTTCATGCCTTGCGAAAGAAAGCCAAATTCCAGTGGAACAGTGATTGTGAAGAGGCATTTAAATTGATGAAGGAGCATCTGGCCAGCATGACCTTACTCAAAAAGCCTATTCAAGGGGAGCCTCTCGTCTTGTATTTTTCGGTGGGGCAACAAGCAGTCAGTTCTGTCCTGCTCCGGGAAGAGGGCAAAATACAGAGACCGGTCTACTATTGGAGCAAGTTCTTGCATGATGCCGAGGAGAGATATGTTGAAATAGAACGAGCGATGCTGGCCCTGGTAGGCACAACTCGCAAGCTACGCCCCTTCTTCCTCTCACATAGCATAATTGTGCGAACCAATCTTCCACTAAAGGCCATAATGGACAAACAGGAGGCGTCAGGAAGGTTGGTCAAATGGATTATCGAGCTTAGCGAGTTTGATATCGCATTTGAGGCCAGGACAGCCATCAAGGCTCAGGCTCTGGTGGATTTCATGCAAGAAATGACCAGCTCTTCTGAGGGCAAGCAGGAATTGATGATTTTTACAGACGGCTCTGTTAGAAATCAGGGCTGCGGGGCAGGAATAGTCCTGATTGACCCAGCAGGTGTAGCCACTGAATATGCAGTACGCTTAAATACGCCTTGTCCAATAATGCGGCAGAGTATGAGGCCCTCCTAAGAAGAGTTCAGATGGCGCGAGATTTATGGGCAGAACTGGTCTGTGCTAGGGTGGATTCCCAGCTCGTCTGTAAACAGATAAGTGGAGAATTTGAAATAAGGGAAGAGAGCATTGTTTTGCATGTAATTATTTTGTTTTTCTTAGTTTTTATAGTTAGAGTTTAGCGTTGTTTTTAGTCGTTTTGAGTCATTCTCGTTAGGTTTTCGGTCATTTTCCCGTTTGTAGTATTGAAACTTAATATATGCGTTTCTTGATGACGAGCCATGGGTTTTAAATCTAAATTCGTATGTTGTAGGTGGCACGAGGTATTGGACCGATGCTAAAAGTTGTTACGGAGCGAGTCAAGGTGTTGAAACTCAAGAAACCGTGCCGAAAAGAGGAAAATCAAGCCAAGTCGACTGCCCGGACGACTGCCCGAGCGACTGCTAGCCAGGAAATCGACTGGGGGATCGACTGACCATCAGAGAGCGCTGCAATTAGGCGAGGTATTCGATCGACTGGCCACTAGTCGATCGACTGCCCTTAGTCGTTCGACTGAGCAGTCGATCGATTGGACCTCAGTCGATCGACTGAGAGTCCGAAAATTAAAGCATTTTGATGAGCTTGCCCCTGCTAATCACTATAAAAACCCTCCACTTGACTTGAGAAAAGGATCCACTCATTCCCCAACTCTTGCATGAGCCTTGGGATTAATTTTCTCTTCATTTTTCCTCTAGATCTGCTTTCTCTCTCTTAGGTTTTATATTTAATCTTCAAGCATTTTCTTGGGTTTGTAAGCTCAAGATGAATCTAAATACTCTTTTGGATTAGCACTTTCATTGTAATTCAAGCTTTGGGATTCTCCATTTAATTTTAATAAGCTTTCCTTTTAATTTCAAGTTTTGTTCTTCATTTCCATGCTTGTTCTTCAATTATGCTTTTTGTCTTAGCTACTTGATTTCATGATTAAACTTATGAATTGACTATGGATTCTAGTTGAGTGACACACCTAGGCTATAGATCGGGTCTTGGATCATCATGACTTTGAGTTTTTCCATTGCTTTATTTTGAATTAAATTTCAATGCATAGTTTTAAATTGAATTTTAGACCTACTCTTCGTTTCTCGTTAATTTTCTGAAAGATTTGAACTTTTACGTCAGCTTTCATTGCTCTTTACTTTGGTTCTTTCAATTTTTACTAATTTGCATTATTTGAGTTTTCATGCATGGTTGTACCTTGTGCATGCATGGTAGTACATGGTGAAACTTTGCATTCTCTTGCTTATTTTCTTGGTTGCTTTGCATTTTCAATTGAGGCATACGACCGAGGCATCCGACCAACTTGTCATTTTAATTTCTAGTTTAGTTTGATATTTTTAATTGCGTTATTTTTGGTTTTCTCTCATCTCTTGAGCTTGAAACACGTTGAAACTTGCAAATGGATTGAAGTCCGATAATACCAAGCCATGAACCCGTTTATTTAATTCAACACCACGAAAATTACAACTTCAAAATGGCGCCGTTGCGACACGGCTTGGTTAAGGCCTTCAATTTAATTGTTGCTTCTTTGTGTTTTTAGCTTTCTTTTTATTTGACGTTCTCTTTGAGTGTATGCAAGGTTGTCGTTCGCTCGGACACGATTTATTTCCTTATACTTCTAATCCCGACCATTTACGACGTCTTCGACACCCATTGCTTCTTGATTCTACTATGGAGAACAATCTTCCTCATACGGGCCCATTTCTCGACCCTCACGGGAAATCCCCCCGGGTCGATCCTCAAGGTTCTACCTCGACCGAGCGCGGAGTTCATGAGGATCCCGTTCTGAGTACTATGACCGGGCCTTCTATTCCCATTCACCCGTCGCCTCACGAGCAATCGATTGGATTTCAAGGGAGTGGTTTTACCACTCATGAGCATGCCACGGGCCCACACCAAGGTATTTCTTCTTTCCCTCATTCTTCTAATGGCGGCTTTGTTCCCAACATGGGAGGGCATGGTGAAAACTATTTTAGGAAAGGGGCACACGGGAGGGCATGGTGCGAACCGCGTTATCCCCGGTTCTCATGGTATTCGTCAACCCGACATGGGAGGGCATGGTGCAAACCATGTCGGGTCCAATGTGCTCTTAGATGCTCATGATCCCTTCGATGATTTTGGAGGCTCGGATCCCGTTCTTTATGGCTATGGTGCTCCTCACCGTTCTCTGAATGTGCCCAATCTGAATCCCGATCCGTATGGTACTCCACCCGTGCATGCTTTCAATCCGACACCGAATGCGGATCCGATTGGTTATGGTGGTGGTCCCGGATATGGTAATGATCATGGAATTCAAGAGGACGAGCTTGATGAGTATGATTTGTTTTGGTGGTTACGATCCTAGTGCTCCACTTACTCCACCCGTCCGGACTATGAGGGAGGTGAGCCAAGCTTTTGTGGGGGCTCAAGTTTCGTCTTGTATATATCTTCCCCCCGCGGTGATGGCTATTGATATCCGATCACTCGAATTTGCCCGCCTTCCCATTTTTCACGGGTTTTCCAAGGAGGACCCCCTCCAATTCATCAAGCAATTCTTATGGCATGTCTCGAGTTTTCACTGCCCGAATATGATGAGTTTGGAGCATCTTCAACTCCGATGTTTCTCATATGCTCTCCAAGATAAGTCTTTAACGTGGTTCATGGGTCTTCTTCCTAACACGATTCGTACATGGAACGAGCTCGAAAAGCTCTTTTTCAAACACTACTATTCCATGGAAAAAACAAACGATGTCAGGGTTAAAATTATGTTGTTCAAGCAAATGAAAAATGAGCCATTTCACTCCGCTTGGTCTCGGTTCAATGATCTTCTTGCTAGTTGTCTGCATCATCGTATACCCAAGGAGCTTCTAATTCAAACCTTATATGAGGCATTGGACCCCCAATTTCAATATATGGTGGATACATCGGCGAGGGGTAATATGACGATCCATTCTCCACGCGTGCTTCTCAATGTTTTCATTTCTTTGGCCGAGAATTCTCAACAAAAGTCTTCCCGTGATTTGTACTCAAGTGCTAATGAAGTCAATAATGTGAATGAGCCTCTTTCCCCGAGAGAGCTTGAGATGAAAAAGGAGATGGATGCGATGAAATTTTAAATGGCCAAGATGTCATCCCCGAGCTTGGACCCGCCTTGTTTGTCTTGTGGTATGGTTGGGCATGAAACACTTTATTGTCCATCGAATCCTTCCCATTACATGCCGGTGCCTCAATCGGAGGATGTTTGTGGGGTCCAAGGTTACCAACCGGGTCACGGTGTTGCTCGGCCACCCTTTCCTCGGCCATCTAGTCAAAATCCCCCGTACCATCCGAGCAACCGCATAATCCAGGCTTCGGGTACTCGAACCCTCCAATGGGCTCTTCTCGACCATCTCCCCCGACGAATGCTCCACCACCGGCCACCGATCCGTATCTTAATGTGCTAGTCCAACAAATGCAATCCCTCACCGCCTCGGTGTCCACCTTGAATGCCACGGTGTCCGCCATGGATACACATTTCAATGCCACGGTGTCCTCCTTGGATACACGTTTAAATGCCACAGACACGAAAATTGGGCAAATGGCTACCGAGATAAATATGATCAAACAAGCCAATGAAAAGGGGAAGCTACCAAGCCAACCAACACACGCCCAAGCGATCACATGTCTTCGAAGTGGCCGGGCTATCGATAACAACGTGGCTCCACCGTCCGATAACGAGGAAGTTGCTACTCCACCCGTTGTTGATACTCCCATTTCTACCCCCTGGGTGTCATCCCGAAGAAAGAAGGCCTCGATGGCTTGCACAAATCTTCGAATGCCTATAAGACTCCGATTCCAAAAGCTTCCCCATCTTATCCGTCACGACTCCAAAATACCAAAAAGGACGATCAACTCCAAGAAATCTACAATACCTTGTCCAATGTCAACATCACTCTTCCATAGTTAGACGCCATCTGCGACATTCCGCTTACTCCAAGTTTTTCAAAGACCTTTCATCCAAGAAGTTCATACCTTCTCCACACGAGAAGATTGTTTTATCCAAAGAGGCGAGTGTAGTGTGTGATCCTTCGGTCTTGGCCCTCAAGAAGATCGATCCCGGCTCCTTTTGTATAGATATCACTCTAGGCAACGGAGAGGTCACTACCGGTATCCTTGATTCCGGGGCGGGGATAAACTTGATGCCATCCTCGATCTATGAGCAATTGGATCTCGCACCCTGGCAAGAAACTCGCATTTGCTTACAATTGGCCGATTGGTCAATTTGATATTCGAAAGGCGTTGTGAAGGATGTGCTCGTCAAGGTTGGAGGGCTCGTGGTCCCGGTGGATTTCATTGTTCTTGATGTGGGCATGGTGTCAAACGATGGTGCCAAGCACACCATTTTACTCGGATGCCCCTTTATGGCCACCACACAATGCCTCATTGACGTTGGTAAGAAGAACCTAACCTTGTCCGTGGCGGGGAAGTCAGTTAAATTTTCAATGACCACCTTGCCATCGATTCCTTCAAGCATCTTTCATGCGGATTGTCTTCTCGTCGACGATATTCAAGAATCGCTTGAGCAAGTTTTCTTGACGGATGAGTATGATGGGATAATCGAGCTGGAGAATGGTAATAGCGGTGATGTTGAGGGTCATGGAGCTTTTGGGCGTAGCACCGAATCGTGTATTGCGGCGAGTCTTTTTGGGAATGCTTGCTAAAGTGTCTTTGAGGTCAACGACACGTTTTCGAAGAGGGAGGTGGGGCTTGTTGATGAGAAACAAGTCGTTGAGCCGATTGAAGAGTTTGACGCAATGAGAGCCGTGAGAATAGATTTGAAGGAGGCCAGCCTTGAGAGAATGTTGCAATTGGAGGAGCTTGATGAGTTTTGGGATATTAAATATTACAATGCTCGTCTTTATAAAGAAAGAACAAAGAGAAATCATGACGAGAGGTTAGTCCCAAAGAAGCTTGAAGTTGGGATGCCCGTTTTACTCTACAATTCCCACTTCGCCCTCCATCCCAGAAAATTGAAGTCTAATTGGGCGGGTCCTTACATCATCGAATTTGTGAATCCAAGTGGAGCGGTCACATTGGTCGACCCCGCATCTCAAGTTCGTTTCCAAGTGAATGGGCATCAAGTTAAACCCTATCGGAATGGTTTCCTTTTTCCACCCGGCGAGGAAGTAGTAGCTTTGGTGGATCCTCCTGTCTCATCCATTTCATAATTGCATAAGGGAAACATCGAGATAAAGACGTTAAACAAGCGCTACATGGGAGGCAACCCATGAATTTTCTAGCCTTTACCTATTTTTCTTATTTTAATTTTATTTTACTCTATTCTATTTTTCTTCTTTTTTCTTGAAATTATGTGCATACTTCCCCCCTTCTTTGCGTTGTCTTGCGTTTTTGTTGGTGTAGGTGCAAACTTGGAGCTACGAGGACCGAAGATGAAGATTTGGCGATCACTGTTGCAGTCGATCGACAGCTCCTAGTCGATTCGACTGGATAGCAATCGATCGACCGCAAATCGACTGACACCCCCCGGATCGACTGGCGGACAGAGACTTGGTTGCTCTCTGAAGAGCAGTCGATCGACTGATCGACAGTCGATCGATTGACCAGTCGATCGACTGAGGAGCGATCGATCGACTGCCCCACTGGCGCAGACTGGGCAGAAACATTATTAATAGCAGTCGAAGGCTTTCTCCCACCCCAGCCGACTGCAGCGATTGAAAAAGGAAGAAAAACACACAAAAAAATATAAAAAAAATAAATAAATAAATAAAAGAAAACGAAAATGAAAAAAAAAAGAGAAGGTAGTCGATCGACTACGGGGTTCTTCGTGGGATTTCTTCATTGTTCTTCCGTCTTCAACACACGAATTGGGGGTTTTGTTCTTCGGTTTTCTTTTGAAAATTCAAGCCGTTTTCTTGAGGTAATTCGCTAAAACCAACTCCTTGAATTGTTGTTTGGTTGATTGGTTGAGATTTTGGGGTTCTTTGGGTTCCAATTCTTCAAAATTTCTAATTCCACTAGTGCAGAAACTACATATCCAGAAGGGTAATTCTGCCTATCCAGAACGCCTTTCTGTATCTTCTGTAGTGACATAGTTCTGGATTGGCAGACAGTCCAGAATGCCTTTTTTTACCCTTCTGGATTAGCAGACTTTCTAGAAGGGTAAAAAAAAAACTGTTCTAGAAAAAAAAAATCATGTTCTAGAATGGTACCTTCCAATACTTTATCAGCCATTTTCCAGATCGGTTTTTACAATTACYGTTCTGGAAAGTTGGACATTCCAGATCGGTTTTTACAAYTACCRTTCTGGAAAAGTGTCCATTCCAGATCGGTATTTTAAAATACCGTTCTRGACTGTTCATCTTTCCAGAACGGTAATTGTAAACACCGATCTGGAATGTACACCTGTCCAGAACAGGATTTTCAAATACCGTTCTGGATTGTTCAACTTTCCAGAAYGGTATTTTCAAAAAACCGATCTGAAAGTTGAACTTTCCAGAACGGTTTTTTGCAAATACCRTTCTRGACTCTACAACTTTCCAGAACGGTATTTTAAACAACCGATCTGGAAAGTTCAACTTTCAGATCGGTTTTTTGCAAATTACCGTTCTGGAAAGTTGAACAGTCCAGAACGGTATGTTAAAATACCGTTCTGGAGTGGTTACTTTCCAGAACGGTAATTGTAAAAAYCGATCTGGAATGTCCAACTTTCCARAACGGTATTTGCAAAAAACCGATYTGAAAGTCGAACATTCCAGATCGGTTGTTTAAAATACCGTTCTTGATTGTTCAACTTTCCAGAACGGTATCTTAAATTACCGTTCTGGAATGTACAATTTCAGATCGATTTTGCAAAAACCGTTCTGTAATGTTCCACTTACCAGAACGGTAATTTTAAAAAACTGATCTGGAATGGTTATTTGTAATCAGCCCTGTTTTACGATTGGTCTTTCCAAAATGTATAAAATTATAATAGAATATTAAAAACATCAAATCTCAATCGAAAATATACTAAACTATTCATCATTCCATTTAAAGCACCCCATAACACCAACTACAATATTCATCAATCCAGTCAAAGGAAACACCAACTACAATATTCATCAATCCAGTCAAAGGAAACGCCAACTACAATATGTCAATCCTTTCAAAGCACCCCAAAACAACAAAAAAAACCACA
>BMAC01000710.1:486626-503566 GCA_014905375.1 Phtheirospermum japonicum
TATTGTAGAAATTGGGGCTGAACTATAATTACTTTGAAAATTAGGGTTCAGTTTTAGTTTTTTAAATACGGGTACAATTTGGTCCGGGACATGAACGCGTACGTGACGTATATGCCGTTGCAGTCGATGTTTTCTGTGGGGGGAGGTTCTTTTGGATCGGCGTCGTAATCTTGCGCTGTGATGGCTTGTACGGCAAATATGTTCATGAGAACATATAGGATCAACATTTTTGGGATCATTTTGTGGATAGAAATTGTTTTGGGATTGTTATTTTTGTTCAAAGGAGAAATTACACAGCTGAGATTAGAATGATAGTCATGAATTTAGTGTATGACTTGGTCAAACTGGAATTTTGCCCTCTAACGAAGCGACCGAATTGGCGGGGAAATTAACTAACAACTGTGATCCAAAGTGCCATTCGATTTTACAGGCAACAAAAAGGACAATTTCAATAAATAAATAAGAGAAGAAAACTGTCTGAGACTTGCCTAAACCAAAATGTTGTCAACACTCAACCTGAGATGTTATTAGATTAGTTTTTTTTTTTAAGATTTAGATTTTGTGGGGGAAAAAGAGATGCTTATATTTATTACTTGATATTCATGAAAAGCTTCCCAATTAATTAGGGAAGTGTATGTAAGCATTAAAGAAAAAGTGATCAGTTTTTCACATTATAATGTTGCAAATGTCAGGTTGTACTTTTGAATATGCTTCACTTAATCAAGATTTAAAAGCAAGTTAAGGATTCTTTAGTCATCTAATTCTAATTCTGCTTTTGGTTTGATTTTTAAATACAAATAAAACAAACTTAACTTATCTATCAAACACTTTCAAGATTTAAAATACCAAGATTAAAAAATCTCAACACACCCTAAATATTGCAATAAAGTTATAAGCGAAAAGATGCAAAATCGCAAGTTTTACTACAATGTTCAACTTTTTATTCAGCAAAATCAGATTAAAAAGAAAAAATTTTTAAGGTCTACAAAAACAGGATTAAATGAGCAACAAAAGTAATAATAATAAAAAAAAAAAAGCTGAAACAACAACAGTACTACAGTTATCCCCAAGATCATATGTCTTAAATCAAGTAATTGCGCAGATATGGAGGTGTACCATTCAGGTGGACTTATTTACCTGGTGAATGTAGCCAGAGACGAGCCTGTGTTGAGGATTTAGTTGAAGTCGACGGCCTATTTTCCAGATATGTAAAAAATGTATCTAAATTTGAATTGACCAAACTATTCTTGAGACGGGTAAAAATAAATAAAATAAAATAAGATGTTGAGGACAAAAAAAAAAAATTCGTAATTGTAGGAAAAATAGTTCACTCTTACCCAACTCCTCTCCAAACTAGATAATTCATATTGAACTCTTACCCAATTCATATGAAAATGAAATTAAAATGTATAACAAAATAAAAACCATGGAATTAAGAGCTCGATTTATGAAAAATCAATTTTCCCCCAATTGGGTTCGAATCTGACAGAAACCGAAGAAAACAATAAAATTGGGTTCGAATCATAAACCCTAGAAGAAGAAGAAGAAGAAGAGGCACTCAATTAAACAAATAGATCGACTCAATTATACAAGTATTAAAAAAAATGCAGAAACCATAAACCCTAGAATAAGAAGAAGAAAACCTGAGTGAGGCCGCCTTCCAAATCAGCTTCTGGGTTCGATTAACTTGAGAAAAYGCYGACGATGAACTCAATTAAACTCCGTCTTCCTCAGGTCTGAGCTGGCAGTGKCGGCTTKCCGGAAGGAGGTGGGAACGGTCGAAATTTGGTTTGAAGTTGAAAAAAAACRGGATGAAAAATGTGTGTCTGCACTTTATGTTTTTTTGTAAAAAAGGGGCTGAGTGGTAATTAAAAATTATAATTCGTTAAATTCATATCGAGAACGGTATTTTAAATACCGTTCTCTATCGGCAGAATTTCAAGAACGGTATATTAAATACCCTTCTGTATCGRTGAACTTTCGAGAACGGTATTTTGTTACCGTTCTGTATCGGCGATTACATCCAGAAGGGGTTTAAATAAACCGTTCTAGAAAGTAATAAAAGGGTGGCATTAAATTGACCAAGACATTTGAGAACGGTTTTTTAAATAACGATCTTGATTTTCGTATATTCCAGAACGGTATTTAAATACCGTTCTAGACTGTCCCACTTCCCAGAAGGGTTTTGCAATACCGTTCTAGATTGTACACTTTCCAGAACGGTTATTGAAAAACCGTTCTGGATTATGTGTCAATCCAGAACGGTTTTTCAAAAACCGTTCTGGAAAGTGTACAATCCAGAATGGTTTTTGAATACCGTTCTGGAAAATCGTCTATCCAGAACAGTAATTTCAAAAACCGTTCTGGAAAGTCTAATCCAGAACAGTATTTTAAATACCCTTCTAGATGCACCAGAATGTTCTGTTCTAGAATGCTTTTTCTGCACTAGTGTTCAAAAATTGTGCCCACCAAGTGTTCGAAGAAATGCCTCAATGAGTTTCCTTTGTTGATTTTCCCACGTTCCTTCCGTTTTGAGCGTTCATATTAATTCTCGAAGTTCTTAGACCACATACCTCGTTCCTTCTCACCAATTCCATGGCTAATTACTACAACCACTTTCCCAACCTCACCGACAATTACTCCGCCCCGTTTCCCATTTATTCTACATTCGAAGGGGAACTTTTCGAAAACCTTTCTCAAAGGAACTTTGCCGTTCCACGTTTTGTAACGCTCGATCGCCTTGACGAGTGGGTTTCGAACGGGGATTACCAAGGGATCGGGTCTCGGGTGCTCGCCCTCATTGATGTGTTGGGCGCTAGATATTTCTCCTCCCTTCGAGCACCGGCCTACCGGGAGTTGATGCTCGAGTTCTTTACTACATACGAGTACCGTGATAACTCGGAATTCCGGGTTCTTTTTGGAGGGAGGGAGTGTCAGGTTACATGGGAAGTGCTCCAAGCGGTCCTTGGGTTCAATTGTGAAGAATTATGGGACGACCGGCCAAGAGAGTTTGCCCCGACACAATTTTGGGCATCGATCACGGGTGGGCGAGGTACTTCTCGATATCAAGCCTCGGCCATCACCGACATGGCACTTTTGAACGWGTACAAGTTTTTTGCCCACGTCGTTATGGGCAAGCACGAGAGCTCCAACCTCACCCTTGACGAGGTTTATGTGCTTTGGAGCTTGGAAAATGGGCGTCGAATTCCGCTCTTTCCTTTCATCCGTGCCGGGATTCGAGCGATTACAAAGATGAAGGGCGGAAGTATAGCCCGGGTCGGAATGTAGCCCATGATCACTATGATAGCCCGCCATTTCGGGTACAATCCGGAGGCGACTAATTTGGCGAGGATCGAGCCGATGGTGTTGAGGTGAAAATTGCCGAAGATACCGACGAACCCCCAACGCTCGCGCCACCATGATCAACAGCGGGAGGAGGAGGAGTTCAATAGGCGTCACAACAAGGGTGTCGATGCCAACGAAGCCCCGAACACCAGTTCGGGGGCGCGTTTCATGCAAGCACGAGCCAAGGGGCATTATCGCCTTATGTGGGCCCGAGCACCGGCCAGGTCCCGACATGGGATGGCACGAGTTCCAATGCCAAGTGTTTGAGCATTTTGACCGGCTCGATGTGGGGCAAGCTAGAGCCGACCGAGCACACCGCGCCCTCCATAGCCGCCTTTTTCTAATCGAAAGCCGCTTGTCCCGGTACGAAGACGACAATGACAAGGATTATGAAGTTGACGAGGAGGACAAAAACGACGACGATGAAGAAGATAACGAGGACGGGGAGGAAGAAGAAGCTAACGAGGTGGAAGAGGACGAGGACGAGGAAGCGAACCTCCAACCCTGACGTCGGAGGCGCTATTGATCTTTCATATCTCTATTATATCTATTCGGCTATTTTGTTTTATTTAGACTTGATATTTCGGTTTGTATTATTTTGAATTCGATTATATTCTTTTGTTTCTCATCTAATTCTTGAAAAATACAAAAAAATTGAAAAACTATAAAATCCAAAATATAGTGTTTTGTGCTTTTGTTCCTTATTTTTGTGATTTATGTACATAATTTTCTTGGATGTTAATTTGATGTGATTGTTTTTGTATATATCTCGGTTACCGACTCCAACCTTGGGCGAATGGATGGCTTGGTAGAGTTCATGAAGTCGGGTGACACTAACCATGCTCGGATTCTACTTGGGTTGCTTGATTTTTAGGTGGACACCAACGAGCTCGACCCAAACTCGCTCGGTTGAGGGAGTTTCTATTCACACCCCTTTTACTTGATTCTCATTAAAATGAAATGAGGACATTGCATAGTTTAAGTGTGGGGTGGGTAGGTGCTTAGGGTCCGGTTTTAATCAAGCATGTTTTGTAAATCTTAAATCGAGCCTTGGCGAAGTGATGCATTCTTGGTGAAGTGACGCTTACTATTTGCGCTTTTATATGGTTGAGTAGATTTTTGTGTCTTTTGTGTGTTTGTTACATGTTTAAGCAACTCCACGTGCTTGGAAGTTTGAATAATTTACTTGTCGGGTTTTTGCATGTTTATGGCCTCTTGTGTGAGGGGTTGAATTTTTGTGCTTCGTCCAAAAAATTGCCTATATATATAATCAACATTTTCTCGTGAAAAGATTGCAAAGTTCTAAAAGCTCTTTTGATTTTGCTCCCAAATTCAATGCAAACTAGTGAGTAGCCTTGTGTGATTTATTGGCTTGCTTGTGTTATTACTGAAATTGCATTGAAGAGGTTTAATTTTGCTCGCACATGATTTAATTTGAAAATGACCTCAAGGCACATATATCACCCTTGTTCTGACCATATCCATATATGTAAGCTACTTTAAAAATCCCGAATGAGCCCCTTGAGCCTTTATCCCGTTTCTTGTTAGCCGAGCTCGATTTTAGCTGTTATGTCTTCATAATTGTGAGGCGGGGGAGTGTATTGTTAGCTAATGAGAAATGTGTGGGAAATCAAATGAGAGTTTTCGGGTTTTAGAGTGCTTATACAAAAAAAAAATATGAATAAAAAAATGATATATAATAATACTCCAACACAAATCACGAGAAGTGATTAAGCGTGCATTCAAGTGAAAAGCTTAATTCAAAAAAAAGGCTAAGTTTAGTAAAAAGAGGCAATTCATAAAGCTTCTAAGTGCTGTGAAATAAAATTCGGGAAAGAGTGTGAAAGAGAAAGGGTTTCGATTGAGAGTTGGGTTAATTGGGAAGGTGAAGTGATTATAAGCTTCGGGTTTAGAAAGTAGGGTTTTGTGTGTTATTGATCACGTTTGGTCGTGTGTTAGCCACTATATCCAAATGTTCCATACCTTACCAAAGAGCCAACATTACAACCCATAATAAAGACCTCGTTTGATTCTTGTTTGGTCATGTGCTACGAGCAATCTTGAGCGTCCAATTTGTGAAATCTTGACGAATGCATGCATTGTCCGATTCGAGCGTATACACGTCCMTTATCAAACACTTGAGMGAATTGAGCGAACACCTCAAATTTCCATTTGTGAGGAAGTCATCGATTTGGCTTGCGTTTGAGGAAGAGTAATACGAGCAATGCTTGACAATAGCGAGTGAATGTTGATATTTCTAACATATGAATAAGGATAAGCACAAGGGTTTTTCTTTCTTTTACACTATGTTCATTGCATGTACACTCTTGATCCTTTTCGTTGTTCGAGGACGAACAAACAGATAAGTGTGGGGTAGTTGTTTTGCATGTAATTGTTGGATTTTTCTTAGTTTTTATAGTTAGAGTTTAGCATTGTTTTTAGTCGTTTTGAGTCATTCTCGTTAGGTTTTCGGTCATTTTCCCGTTTGTAGTATTGAAACTTGATATATGCGACGAGCCATGGGTTTTGAATCTAAATTCGTATGTTGTAGGTGGCACGAGGTATTGGACCAACGCTAAAAGTTGTTACGGAGCGAGTCAAGGCATTGAAACTCAAGAAACCGTGCCAAAAAGAGGAAAATCGAGCCAAGTCGACTGCCCGGACGACTGCCCGAGCGACTGCCCAGACTGCCCCCAGTCGATCGACTGCTAGCCAGGAAATCGACTGGAGGATCGACTGACCATCAGAGAGCGCTGCAATTTGGCGAGGCAGTCGATCGACTGGCCACTAGTCGATCGACTGATCCTGAGGAAATCGACTGCGGCCATCAAAATCGACTGATCGATAGAGAGTTGCGCAAAATTTAGTCGATCGACTGAGCAGTTGATCGACTGGACCTCAGTCGATCGACTGAGAGTCCGGGAATTAAAGCGTTTTGACGAGCTTGCCTCTGCTAATCACTATAAAAACCCTCCACTTGACCTTAGAAAAGGATCCACTCATTCCCCAACTCTTGCATGAGCCTTGGGATTAAGTTTCTCTTCATTTTTTCTCTAGATCTACTTTCTCTCTCTTAGGTTTTAGATTTAATCTTCAAGCATTTCCTTGGGTTTGTAAGCTCAAGATAAATCCAAATACTCCTTTAGATTAGCACTTTCATTGTAATTCAAGCTTTGGGATTCTCCATTTAATTTTAGTAAGCTTTCCTTTTAATTTCAAGCTTTGTTCTTCATTTCCATGCTTGTTCTTCAATTATGCTTTTTGCCTTAGCTACTTGATTTCATGATGAAACTTGTGAATTGACTACGGATTCTAGTTGAGTGACACACCTAGGCTATAGATCGGGTCCTTGATCATCTTGATTTTGAGTTTTTCCATTGCTTTATTTTTAATTAAATTTCCATGCATAGTTTTAAATTGAATTTTAGATCTACTCTTCGTTTCTCGTTATTTTTCCGAAAGATTTGAACTTTTATGTCAACTTTTATTGCTCTTTACTTTTGTGCTTTCAATTTTTACTAATTCGCATTATTTGAGTTTTCATGCATGGTAGTACATGGTGAAACTTTGCATTCTCTTGCTTATTTTCTTATTTTCTTTGCATTTTCAATTGAGGCATACGACCGAGGCATCCAACCAACTTGTCATTTCAATTTTTAGTTTAGTTTGATATTTTTAATTGCATTATTTTCAGTTTTCTCTCATCTCTTGAGCTTGAAACACGTTGAAACTTGCAAATGGATTGAAGTCGGATAATACCAAGCCATGAACCCGTTGATTTAATTCAACACCACGAAGATTACAAGTTCAAGCATGCAGAGGTATTTGGCCAAGTTCAGAGAGATCGCCAGGGATATGAAATCTTTGGCAGTCTTGCAAATCCCTAGAGAAGAGAATGGAAGAGCTGACTATCTAGCGAAGATAGCTAGCTTAGCTACGGACTGCCACGAAAGGGTGATTACTCTGATTAAGGAAGATGCAGAATTTGGGACAGAGCAGGTGTGCTCGGTGATTGAAGGAGAGTACTGGTGCTCTCCCATAAAAGCATATCTAGAGAGAGGAGTATTGCCAGAAGATAAGAAGGAATCGGTAAAAGTACGGACCAGGGCTGCCAGATTTTGTTTAGTCAAAGGAGAGCTATTCAGGAGAGGATTTGGACAGCCCCTCTTAAGATGACTGGGCCGGGAAGAAGGAGCTTTGGTCCTTAGAGAAATCCACGAGGGATGTTGTGGCAACCACATGGGCGCCAGAACTCTTTCAAGTAAGATCTTGCGGGCAGGGTATTTTTGGCCACAACTGCAAAAAGAGGCAGAAGATTTTGTGCGTACTTGCGAGAAATACCAGAAGAACTCTTCGCTGATACACATGCCCGCGGAAGAGCTCATGAAGATGAGCTCTCCATGTCCGTTTGCCAAGTGGGGAATTAATTTGTTTATCCCCTTTCCCATGGCTCCTGCCCAAAAGAAATTTCTGATAATGGCAATTGATTATTTTAGCAAATGGGTGGAAGTCGAGGCCTTGGCAAAAATTACAGAGGATGCGGTCATGAAGTTCTTGTGGAAAAATGTTGTGTGCAGGTTTGGTGTCCCCAGAACCCTGGTCTCAGATAATGGCACCCAGTTCATGGGTACCAGAATTAGAGATTGGTGTGTGAATATGAAAATTGACCAGCATTGCATATCTGTCTACCATCCCCAGGCTAACGGTCGAGTAGAAGTCACCAATCGCATATTGGTGCACGGGATCAAGACGCGTCTGGAGAGAGCTGGAGGTAGATGGGTGGATGAGCTAAATTTAATTTTATGGGCATACAGAACTAATCCCAAGGAAAGCACAGGGGAAACGCCTTTCAGCCTGGTTTATGGTATGGATGCTGTGGTGCCTGCTGAGATTAGCATAGAGACTGATCGAGTTCAGAATTTTGTCGAAAAACTGAATGATCTATTAATTCAGGATGCTCTGGACTTGGTGGAGGAGAAAAGAGACAGAGCTGCTGTCAGAATGGTATACATCAAAGGGAGAATAAAAGCAGCATACGACAAGTCTGTGGTCAAGAGGCAATTTCAAGTGGGAGACCTGGTCTTAAGGAGATCTGATTTAGGAAAGGCGAAGGGAAAACTGGATGCCGCGTTGCAAGGAACGCTCCGAGTCATCCAAATATTAGCGGGAGGCGCCTATAAATTGGAAGAGCTGGATGGGACCGAGATCCCCCGTGTTTGGAATATTGCTAATTTACGAAAATTTTATGCATAATTGTAATTTCTTGATGATTATTTGTCTTATTGAATAAAATTGCAGGTTTATTCTCGTTCACCAGTTTGAATATGTGTTCATAATTAAGCTAGGATTTGATAAGGGCCGATCCCCTCGATTTCCTGACCTGATTATCAGTTTAAGCCAGGATTGGCTAAGGGCGGATGCCTTCAATTTCTTGACCTGATTGTCAGTTTAATCCAAGATTGGCTAAGGGCGGATGCCCTCGATTTCCTGACCTGATTGCCAGTTTAAGCCAGGATTGGCTAAGGGCGGATGCCCTCGATTTCCTGACCTGAATTGTCAGTTTAAGCAAGGATTGGCTAAGGGCGGATGCCCTCGATTTCCTGACCTGATTGTCAGTTTAAGCCTGTATTGGTTAAGGGCGGATGCCCTCGATTTCCTGACCTGATTGTCAGTTTAAGCCAGAATTCGCTAAGGGCGGATGCCCTCGATTTCCTGACATAATTGTCAGTTTGGCTCAGGGCGAATGCCCTTGATTTTCTGACCTAATTGACAGCTTAAGTCAGGATTGGCTAAGGGCGGATGCCCTCGATTTTTCCTGACTTGATTGTCCGTATAGGCCAGGATGGGCTAAGGGCGGATGCCCCGAAATTCCTGATCTGACTGGCAACCCAAATCATTCTTATTTAAAAGGCAGACGCTTGTGTTTACAGACCTAACCTAATTGTCAGCACAAAGCTTGTGAAAGGCCTTCCCTGGTTGATCAAATCTCAAGCAAGACCCATTTAATATCGGAGAACTTAGAAGGTAAGTCCAAAAACACAATCCGCATATTATGAATAGAAAAGATTGATTAAATGGATAATTTTTCAAACAAAATCTTAAGTTCTTCATGATATTCGGGGAAAAAAGGAAAAGTTGCGTATGATAGACAAGAAACCAAGACTGGTTGCTACGTAAATCCTTTCATGTCTAAATGAGCAGAAATTCAAAGCAAATATATTTCCATTCATCAAGCTTGGAAATTACAAAAACAGATGGCACACACCAGGAAGGTTGGCAAATTTTAATTACAAAATTGCAAGAAACAAAAGAGAAAAATGAAGGCAGGTGTTCATATGAGAGGAGACCTCCGATCTGAGGCCAGAGCCCGAAAAATGCGCCAAAGCTCACTCTCAGTCTCGTTCAGACGACGGCGATATTTGTCGGACTGCTCGGCAAGCGCGTGAGCTTCGCCGGCGGCGACGGTTAAGCGATTCACTGACTCAGACAAGTCAGACCTCTCCTCTTGCAGTTGGCGGAGCTCAACCCACTCCTTCTTGTAATGACATTTTTTCTACCTCTTTCTCTCCAGAAGACGGTAGAGGTAGCCGATTTTTTCCTTGAGCAAGGTCAGCTGATCGGAAAGTTTAAATTTCTCGACGACCAAAGAGATGTTCTTCCGCTTCACTGTGTCCAGTTATTCGAGAAGAGGAGAAGAAGCCATTGCAGAGAATTGAGGAGAGAGATGAAAACAGACATGTATTTAAAGGGATAAAAGCGGGTGCAAAAGGAATCGAAAGTACTAGGGTTTCCAGAAAACCAGGAAACCCTAGAAGCCCTAACGTCATAACAAGACAAAAACATTTATTATTAATTCAGAAATTCAGTAAAAGAGTTCAGAAAATACAATGAAACAGATCATCCACACAGGCCAAAACTACAGATCTGTTAAGATACAAAAACAAGGAAAAAGCGGAGACATCTAGGCGTCCTAAGCCAGCTCTTCCTCATGCATGATCCTCGGCCTGGGAAACCTCAGAAAAATCCTTGGCAAACTGCGCGGACTCTTGCAGATCACCCAGGCTGGCAAAGGTTGGAGAGTTTGCCACCACCATTGCCAACAATTATTCCGGGGGGGGAGAGGAAGCCGAGGAGGAAGAGCAGAAGGTCTGGAGGATGTGGTCAGCAAAGACCGTGGCATCCAGCAGGTGGAGACGGTCATCCTCAGCTACGTGAGTAAAAGAGGTGGGCTCGGGAGCGCCTGTGATGGGAGCAGAACGGTCAAAAGGAAAAGTGGGGCTTTCGGCTATCCACTTTGCATGGGCATCCAGACCTAGACCGAAGAAGACCTCAGCCTCAGGGACTAAGAGATCGTATAACTCCACTGAACCCAGGAAGGCTCGGCGTGTGGTCTCCCGGATTAGCTGGATCAAATGCAGCCCTTCCTCGGAATTAAGGAACTCCAGCTTCCCCTCTGCCCGTCCCTCAGTGCGACCCTTGATCTCTCCATCGCTCTCGCCCTCGGCTCTTGCTTTTTTGGCTTTGGCTTTGAGCTCTTTCACCTCCTGCTCTAGGAGAATGGCCTAGGCATGCTGCCTGCCCTCAGATTCTTGCGATTCACGCAGTGCAGCTTTGGTCCCTGCCAGCTCTGCCTTCGGTAGCTCCATCTCCCCGTCCAGACCGTGCATCTTAGCCCGTAAGTCCTTCTTCTGTTCTTTCAGGACTTCGACTTCCTTTTTCTGGTCTGCCTGTAGCAGAGAGCCGCGGGCCCGAGCTAACAAGGATGCCCTCCATACCACTGCCTAAAAAAAAGGGGGAGAGAGAAAAAGAAGAAGGGTGAATAAAAAACTTGGGAAGATAAGAAATACAGCAAGATGGAGTCTTCACCTGTGCCTCCGCCTTGCAGGAAGACTCCACCACCTCCGGGTCGGACATTTTGTCCATAACACGTCGGTCAGCTGTGGGAGCTAGTTCCATCATAAACTGCTTGGCCACCTCCCCGGGACAGTTCATAACAGATCTATTGAAGAGAGCCTGATTAGGATAAGGAGGAACCTGGGCAACCGCTTCACGAACGACTTGAGGATCAGTTCGCCTCCTTTTCTGCGTCTGTAGTTGTTGTTCCTCCTCAGGACTCTCTGAGGACAGGATTGTCAGTGTGGGAGTTGTCAGCTCAGAAAGAATTGGATTCTTCCTCACTGTCCTTGGAAGAAATGCCTTAGATGGAGCTGCCCTGGCTTGCCCCTGGGGCTGACCTTGGAGAGGCGCTGCAAGGGTAACCTCCTCTGAAGTAGGAGAAGCTCTGTCAGACTCTCCCAGAGGGCTTTTTTGGCCCCCACCCGCGGCTTTCCTGGCCTAGGCGTCTAAACGTGCTTGCGGCATCTTCGCTTAAATAAAAATAGAGCTGTAAATAATAGTAATAAAGAATGAAAAGGGGGTGAACAATCAGTGCAGGATTATACCGATGTGAGGGGGCAGAGGTCCGCTCTGTTTTTGAGAGATAAAGAAAGATAAAAGGTCAGGTTTAAGGACTGAGGATAGGTCAAGAGGTATCGCGTTAAGGATGTTGATTTTCTTGGCTATGTGTGGTGGTCTCTCACCACAGGTTAATGGTGCTTGTGGAGTGATTTGTACCTTTTTGTACGCATTTTTTATTACCTTTCTGTGTTGCGTTTGCTTGTATTTTGCTTGCATTTATGGGTATTAGGAGTCGTTTTTGGCCTACTTTGTTAGTTTTAGGTTTTGTAGTGTTTTCTTTGTTTTTAGTAGTTTTTCTTATATTTTCTTAGTTTTTGTTTTGAAGGTCAACTTTGGTCAAAGTGGGCCCACGACGAGGTCAAAAGATGATTCAAATCCAATACACTCATTACCAATCCACGACATGTCTTTGGTGCGAGGATCGACCGAAAATGACGAGAAATGTGGCCATTTTCATTATCACCTCGTGCATTCGCTCGGTGGATGTCTCAGTTGTCGTAATACAAGCATAAATCAAAAACCACTTGTGCTATTTGCCTCCACCTTATATCATTGGAAATCTGAGACAAATTTCTAAAACTCTTGTGTTTACAACAATCCCAAATTTTGAGTTTAGGAAGGATAAAAAATCAGCTTTAAGTGGAGACGGTTCGACGTGGCCTCGCTTGTGGCAGGTTTTGGTGCAGAGCCCATAACTCTCGGAGGAAAATTCCAAATGGCACAATTCAAACGCCAAATGAAATCTAAGAGAAAGGGATAGATTTCATGTGAAGATATCTAAGGCTGATTCTGTATTTTTTCAGTCGATCTACTGGATCTCAGTCGATCGACTGCTCGGCAGTAGCTGGATCGTTTGAACAAGTCAGTCGATCGACTGAACCTCCAGTCAATCGATTGAAATGCTGAAGATGTGTTGTTTTGGCGGAAAAGAAAAACCATTTTTCCCCTAATCTAACCATATATGATCCCCACCCATTATCCACAAAAGAAACTCCCACTTGGTTGAATTTGGGGCTTAGCTCCATTTTTCCCAAGCTTTTCTCTTGCAAATTTGAAACCCTAGTTCATAATTCCTTAGTTTAGTGTAGGTTAGTTTATCTTAGGTAGTTAGTTTAGTAGGTCTTAGTTGTTCTTCATTTGTGGATCTTTTGGTGTTGAAGCTTTCTTATTCCTTTGAAGATTGTAGTTACTTTTAAGCTCTTGTGTTCAATGAAATTTGGTAATTTCTTTCTCTTAATTTTTATGTCTTGTTCTTGATTAATTGTTCATGATGTTGTGTTAAGTTTGTGTTGTTGAAATTGATTAGTGTATGTTGTTGGGTTTTAGTTGTTTTATTGTTCATTGCATTTCCATTCCCCTCTTTAATTTTCTAGATTTTAGTTTTAGTTGTTCTTGCAAACTCCATTGATGTACTCTCTTTCCAAGCTTTTTACCCCTTTTAGTTAGACATGCTTTTAGCCTTTGAAAGATTTATGAAGCTTTCCTCTTTGATAATTTTGACTTTCCTCCAATTTAATGCTTTTGTCCACTTGCAATTCAAATGCTTTTGATTTTCCCTCCATGAATTATCTCTTAATTGTGAGCTTAATTTGATGCAACTAGTTTAGTTAATACGGGTTTAGGTTCGTTTCGAACCATTAATCGGAGCTAGTCGAGAATCGGGATTGACAACCCTGAATCGTGGATTAAGTGCTCGGCAAAAACCGATTGATCGTGAAGACGAACCGAACACCCTAAACCCAATCATTTTTAATTAAAGTCTCCTTTTAAAGATTTAGCATAAAACTCAAACCAAACCAATGACTTAATGCTTTCGTAGATTAGATTAGTGTAATTTAGCTTAACAAGAGAGTGACTAAACACCGACCGCCGATTATATCTATCCTCGAGAGACACGACTCGGAAAAGCTTACCGCTCTACAATTGACTCCGTACTATTGCGGAGAAGATTTCTTAGAGTGCTAAGAATTCTTCGATCAAACTTTGGCTCCGTTGCCGGGGATAGATTAACGCTAACGGTGTTTTTAATTATTTCTCTTGTTATCTTAGTTAGTAGTTAGTTTAGATTTTTGTTTTACTTTCGATGCTCGTAATCCTTTGTTGAGTGTTGTGTTTGCAAGGTACTCATTCGGGGAGCTCGATGCCGCCCGCCTACACTCACGACGATCAAAGGATGCCTCCGCCACTCGATTGACCCGGCCGAGGATGGCAAACTATTGGGCTAGTTTGTCATACGACGACCTTAATATCCAAACTCCCTTTAATCCAATCCCTTACATCCAAACTCCCGAGTATCCAAATCCGTACACCACTCCCCCAAGCTATCGGGTCCCCTCGACTTACGATGACCCGTACGCTTTGATCGGTGAAGAATGGGCCCTCTCTTTCGATTATTCCAGTCCAAGTCCTTCTTGTTTTCCACCAAATTCATATCCCCACAACTCGAGCATGGATTCGTATGCACCGACTCGAGATCCTTATGATCTGGGTTTCGACGATCCATATGCTCAAATCGCCCCACCTTCTCCTTACCCGAGCTTTGACTCGTATGCTCCACCAATTCACTATTCATATTCTTGGAGCTACGACATTTACGACCTACCCACCTCAAGTTCATATACTCCGAACGATGACCCTTACACCTCACTTTTTCAAGATTCGTCTATGACCCAACTCCCGGACTTTGAGCCTCTCTCATCCGAGCTTGTGGAGGTGATTCGACAATTGGATGAATGCCTTGCTCGCATGGAGACTCAAGTAGAGGGAATTGCCAACGAAGTGGAAGAGCTTAAGAGACCTCGTTTTGACGAGATTTCCACCTTTGATGTGGTGGATCCCACGGACGTTGACGGCAATTCGAGCTTTGACGACCTTTTGAAGAAGGTGTGCAAGGAGGTGGAGTTAGAGGGTGAGAAGAATGGGCCGGAAGTTGACATTACCCCTCTCGTGCTTCTTGAAGACGTTGTAGCGGAAATTGAGGGGGATTCACTTTTGAGGTCCCCAAAGGCACTTGGAGTGTTGAGTTCGCTTGCTTTTGGCGATCATGATGAAGATGTGCCGTTTGTGGAGGATGTGAAGAAACTTGAGCCTCTTTTGCCACCACCCGATGCCAATTGTATACTTGATAGAGAGGTGGTGGAAGAGGTAGTGGGGGAGAGAGTGGAGGTTACGGTCGGGGAGACGAAGGAATACGTCGACCCATCTTGGGATGATCACATTTGGGATGTCGACTACTCCCTCTTCTGGCCCCCGAAGCAAGCCCACTCTTTTGTTGCTTTGACCTACCGACTTGCTCGATGTGCCCGCCTTGGTGATTTTTGTCACCCGATGTGTCTACTCGAGAACACCAAGGCGTGGCATGATCGCCACCTCTTCTTGGATCCCGGATAGCGTCATTTGTATAAATCGTAGAGCTATAGACGTTAAAGTAGCGCTTATTGGGAGGCAACCCAATTTATTAAAAAAAAAGAGAAAAAATTTAAAAAAAATAGAAAATAAAAAAAAATAATAAAAAAAAAATAATAGACCTTAGCCGGGGCAAGGACGAGGGGACCGACTTGGAGAGTTACCTAGTACTTTTAGGTTTCGGGAGTCGATCTAAACTTTATTTGTCAACTCATCATTGTCGTCCTTTTAGCCAAGTTAAAAAGCATTGTAGCATACGACATCTCAAATTGGGTTTGTGCATTAGTTTAGGATCATCCGGGGGTAGTTTCGTAATTCTAGATTAGTATTGCTTGAGGACAAGCAATCATTCTAAGTGTGGGGTGGTTGATTTGTATCTTTTTGTACGC
Organism: Phtheirospermum japonicum; assembly: GCA_014905375.1. NCBI lineage: Eukaryota > Viridiplantae > Streptophyta > Magnoliopsida > Lamiales > Orobanchaceae > Phtheirospermum > Phtheirospermum japonicum. The sequence continues at coordinate 502,223 of BMAC01000710.1, forward strand.
ATTTTTTATTACCTTTCTGTGTTGCGTTTGCTTGTATTTTGCTTGCATTTATGGGTATTAGGAGTCGTTTTTGGCCTACTTTGTTAGTTTTAGGTTTTGTAGTGTTTTCTTTGTTTTTAGTAGTTTTTCTTATATTTTCTTAGTTTTTGAAAGGGATAGATTTCATATGAATATATCTAAGGCTGATTCGTATTTTTGTCAGTCGATCGACTGCTCTGGCAGTAGCTGAATCGTTTGAACAAGTCAGTCGATTCGACTGAACCCTCCAGTCGATCGACTGAAATGCTGAAGATGTGTGGTTTTGGCGGAAAAGAAAGACCATTTTGCCCCCTAATCTACCCATATATGATCCCACCCATTATCCACAAAAAAAAAAACTCCTCCTTGGTTGAATTTGGGGCTTGGCTCCATTTCTCCCAAGCTTTTCTCTTGCAAATTTGAAACCCTAGTTCATAAGTCCTTAGTTTAGTGTAGGTTAGTTTATCTTAGGTAGTTAGTTTAGTAGGGCTTAGTTGTTCTTCATTTGTGGATCTTTTGGTGTTGAAGCTTTCTTATTCCTTTGAAGATTGTAGTTACTTTGAAGCTCTTGTGTTCAATGCAATTTGGTAATTTTCTTTCTCTTAATTTTTATGTCTTGTTCTTGATTAATTGTTCATGATGTTGTGTTAGGTTTGTTTGTTGAAATTGATTAGTGTATGTTGTTGGGTTTTAGTTGTTTTATTGTTCATTGCATTTCCATTCCCCTCTTTAATTTTCTAGCTTTTAGTTTTAGTTGTTCTTGCAAACTCCATTGATGTACTCTCTTTCCAAGCTTTTACCCCTTTTAGTTAGACATGCTTTTAGCCTTTGAAAGATGTATGAAGCTTTCCTCTTTGATAATTTTGACTTTCCTCCAATTTAATGCTTTTGTCCACTTGCAATTCAAATGCTTTTTGATTTTCCCTCCATGAATTATCTCTTAATTGTGAGCTTAATTTGATGCAATTAGTTTAGTTAATACGGGTTTAGGGTTTTAGGTTCGTTTAGAACCATTAATCGGAGCTAGTCGAGAATCGGGATTGACAACCCCGAATCGTGGATTAAGTGCTCGGCAAAAACCGATTGATCGTGGAGACGAACCGAACACCCTAAACCCAATCATTTTTAATTAAAAGTCTCCTTTTAAAGCTTTAGCATAAAAATCAAACCAAACCAATGACTTAATGCTTTCGTAGATTAGATTAGTGTAATTTAGATTAACAAGAGAGTGACTAAATACACCGACCGCCGATTATATCTATCCTCGAGAGACACGACTCGGAAAACTTACCGCTCTACAATCGACTCCGTACTATTGCGGAGAAC
>BMAC01000710.1:503591-523393 GCA_014905375.1 Phtheirospermum japonicum
TTTTTAGTTTTTGTTTTGAAGGTCAACTTTGGTCAAAGTGGGCCCACGACGAGGTCGAAAGATGATTCAAATCCGATACACTCATTACCAATCCACGACATGTCTTTATTTCTTAGAGTGCTAAGAATTCTTCGATCAAAGAGGTAACATGTTAATGGGGGCAGTAGAGAAGCCCCAATCTCCGGAGCACTGAACATAAAAGAACTTTTTCCGCCAGGCCTTGTGGGAAGTAGGAAGACCTGTCAAAAAATGGACATCTGGCCTGGCGGAAAGATAGAAAAATCAAGAGGCACTGTTGGCTAAGAACAGGGAGTAAAAGAGTTTAGCCGTGGGAGTTATCCCGGAATATTGGGCCGCTAAATGAAAACCTGCCATCACCCGGAAAGCGTTGGGTAAAAATTGGTGCACCAGAATCTGGTACATCCGGGAAATAGCTAGAATGAAGGGATGAACGGGGAGACTCAGGCCAGCGTGGAACTTGTCCACATAGAAGGTTAAATGGTGAGGGGGAGGCGACGAAGCCCTCTCATCCAGCGCCTAACTTGTAAACGTAAAATCATCGGAGATGTTCAAAGTGGTGCGTATATTTCTAAGAGTTTGGTCACTAACTATGGAGGCTATGTTGTCAAGAGGGAGATTTGGGGGAGCCACTGGAGGTCTCTCCTGAAGAACCACCGGAGGCCTCTCCAGAAGAACCGCCGGAAGCGATTCTGAGGAAGATATTTGTAACGAAGATGTGGAGTTCATCGGTGTCGCCGATGAGTCCTCCCTGCTAGAACCAGATTCATAAGAGGAATTGGACATAATTAAATATTGTGAAGGGGATAAAGAAAGTACCTGGTTTACGGAATAATCGGAGAAGCTGGATGAGGAAATTTCGAAATGGAGAAACTCGCCGGAATGCTAGAGAGGAGAAGGGGAGAACTCGAGAATTTATGAAAAGGGAATTTGAAAAGTGAAGGGAAAAAGGAACGTGGAGGGACAAAAAGGCAAGTGGATAAATTTGAAAAATGGGAATCGAGAAAGGCGGGATTTGATGGGATCCCCACATTTAATGTGGACAGTACCCTATATAATGAGCTTGAGAGTCAATCATCCTAGGGTAGGACATGTGCCACAAACCTATCAGTATTTGAGGAGACGTGTGGGAATGGAGACCGTTTGGGAATGTGAGCCGACACCGCTAACGCCAATAATTAAGCCTGGTTGTCAGGCGGATTTCTCGAGATTCGCATTGGTACGAGAAGCACTAAAGGAGGTTGGACCATCCTGTACTGAGATAACCATAAAGCTCTTATAGCTCTACCCTCACTAATTTGGGGGGAGGAGTTGATGTGGCAGGAGTAGGTCAGACCTGGTGTGGGTAGACCTGATTTGGCAAACCGCTAGATAAGCACGGTTGGACAAGAGTGACCAGTGCTTTCGGTCAGATCTTCATCTCAAAGCAAGGCCTGATCTCCTCTCTTAAGAAGATTACGCCGAGCTGATATCTAGAAGAGATCCTTGGGAAAGTCGTTAGAAGATCGACTCAGGATAAGTCAGGATTGTAGACCCGACATGGGATAATAAAAAGGAGATAAGGTCAACGTGATCCTAAAGAAAGGATTGATCGGGCTTTCTTAGAAGGCAGGGCTGGTAAAAGAATTGGCCTGACCTGGAAGAGATTTCCAGGACCCAAATGGTTGAAAAAAGGAGATCAAGGCAGTTGAAGCTTGGGTAAGGTTTTGTTGGGAATCGGTGGTACCGTCGCGCAGCGGAAAACAAAATTTTTTAAATAATTGAATCAAATTCAATTGACGATGGTCCAATTTTATAATCAATTAATTCAAACAATTTTTTAATTTCTTTTCAATAAAACAATTCGATTTTCGTAAAATCAAACGAGCATGTTCAGTTTCTATTTAATTATATATATATATAACAATTATATATATTTATATATATTAATATATTAACATATACATAACAATTATATATTTATTAATATATTAATCATATATTTAAAACATATATATTATAAACATATCACAAGCATACATTTATAATATATATATCTAAGCATGTATTTACAATAAATATTTAAACACATTATATCATATACATATTATGCATGTAACATCACATATTCATTAGTACATATGCTGCATACATCTCATATATATCGCATACATATATAAATATATCTAATAGCATCATACTGCATGCAATTTTAAACTAAAAGTTCATGCACACACATTTAATATATCATACATATATCACATACACTTTAAACATGCATGCACATACAACATTTACATATATATATTACACAYTGTACACTACAGCAWACTACATATATATTTTTAGTGATCAGCGAAGTACCTCACAAACGGAGGAGAAGGATCGCAGCGGCTGAAAACCGGCAGGACGAACGGGCTGACAGCAACCTTCTCTGGCGTGGCTGCGGCGCACGCAGGTGGCTCGGCTGCGGCTTTCGGAACGGCACAGCAGGGTGTGTTTCTCACGCTCGGATGGAGGTTGGCTGCGGCGCTGCTCACGGCAGGGGCGTCCGGCGCGAGTAGACAGGTTGGACAGCAACGAGGAAGCGGCGTGCTGCGACTGCTCCGGAAAGCAGCGATGTGGTCCGACCAAGCGGCTGGATTCCGGACAGCAGCGGCTCCGGCGTGGCGGCGACGCGATTGACAAACTCCGGTGAATTGGTGTCACACACCGAACTTCCCGATCCTCTCGCGACGACGCACTAGTCTCGTTGAGAGCTCGAAAACGACGGAAGAAAATTGGACGATGGGTAGGGCTGGGGTTTTTAATTTTCCAGAATTTCCGTCTACTCTCTCTGTATATTTAGAAAAGCCGTCTGCCCCTCTTGTGTTGGAGAGAAGAAGTGTTTTTAAAAGTAAAAACTCTCTTTTTTTTTTTTGGTTTGTTTGATTTGTTGGAGTGTTTCAAAAGAAACAAAATTMTCTTTCCTTATCAAACCCGTAAGCATCTTTTCAATCAAGTTTTTTCTTCCCTTTAATAACCGTGTGGGCTCAAGGAAGTTTCAAAAATAAAAACTCTTTCTTCTTTCTCAAACCCGTATGGGCTTTCTTTCCTTTTTGTTTTATTTAAACAWAGGCCCAAACAAACAAATGGGATTTAAAAGATTTTATTTATTTTTTAAAACAATTATGGGCTTGTGAGGAAAAGGAAAATGGCCCAAGCAAAACAAAAACAAGACATGCTTAAGCCCATTTAATTTAATAAAGCTCCGGCCCAATAGCAATTAAACGGTTTATTGGGTCGATCCTATTTTAAATTAAAAACCCATCGGAATTAAATCATTTTTCACAAACGATAATTCCGAAAATATAATAATTATATTTTCGCGTCCAAAATAATTTTCTCGTATTTTTCTCAATTCATAATCACAATTATGAATCTTATATTCAATCATATTGATATCTAACTATGCTAAAATTAACAATTAATTTCTAGCTGTCGTTTTCAATAATCAGGAAACACGTGGTGTGACCCTCAATGGTTCAGGTGTAAGCTAGCCGTGGGTTCACAACACATTGTGATTCGAACAACACATTGTTCTTATATGAAACTCGTCCCTTAGAGTCCCTGATTAAATAAAACTCATTTTACTTAATCACTGGTCAAACCAGAACCCAACGAATTATGAGAGGCGCCTAGCAACTACGCATCATAATTCCCTAGATACAAATGAAGTGCCTGCAAGAACCTTGTGATATAGCTTATATGTACAGTACGATCCCTTCGCGATCTATGTCCCGATTGAACAAGAGGTATTGGTTCATCGAGACCTCTTTCTAGTTCAATAACTGTGTGTACGTTCTAGGTTCAAGATAATCCGTTCGTGTGTGACTTAGAGAAACACATTTCTCTAAACACCCCACTATCAGCTCTGGCCAGAGACTCCGAGGATTTATCAACCATCAGAACACACAGGACATCCATGACTTATCATGCGTCCGAATCCCCTACTACCATGCACAGACTTCCCACTAGATTCCCGACTATGCGAACGTTGCCCCTTTTGATCGGCCTCCAAGGAGACACAGAGACAGGTCACAACATAGCCTGTCCTCTAGTGAAGTCACGATGAGGTCTGGGTCTTAAGGATTAATGTTGTACGCTATACCATAGAAATCATCTACTCGATGAGTGGGAACCACTTAGAGATTTCTAGGTGAGGGAGTTCAGTGAACTCATCTTATGAGCACCTACTTATGTATGTCGATGTCCAGACACCGTGACCGATGAGACGCGGTCCACATACACTAAGTACTAGTCTTAACGGGAAAGGCTTGTATCCTCATTATGGCATAACCCTACGACTAGGAACAAGTTCGATGAGTTACATTACGTGCTAGATATCTCACGGTTCTGCTAGACCAATCAACCGTAATAAAGTAACTTCATCAGGACCATACCTATGCAACTAGCATGGGATAAAAGATATGGAATGCCAATAGGTATAAAAGATATTATTACGAATAAAAACCCGATTGTATTGCAAGAGAATGGTCAGACCACAACCACAAGTTGGCTTGTCGGTCACCCTATTCTAACAGGTTTGACCTGGATCCCCCTAGAAAACATGATCATCCCAAGGTGGACATAATTGGGGGAAGAGCAGGCCCAGGGAAGACCTGGTCTCCTGACCCCCTTTGAGGAAGACAAGTGGGACCACTTGTCAGAATTTGTTGCCTCAACGACCCCTGATTCGCGGCCCTTGTTCCTGAGATCCCGGAAAAAGTCCCCACTAGGAAAAACTATAAATATCTCAGCCCCAAGGCTGAGGAAGGTATGTCATTGTTTGGTGTATTCCTTCTTTGCTTCATGGAAAACACCTCATACGCTTTCTGACTTAAGCATCGGAGAGGTTTCCACCGGAAAACACCTCATACGCTTTCTAACGTATGTTTGTGTGCAGGTCGGGAGGGCGTACCAGTTTTCAGGCAGTATCATATTTTGGGGTGAAACAGGGTAGTTGATTAACGTATAAATGTCTTGATTTTTAGTAGTATTTTAGTTTATTTTTCTTATTATTTTTTGTATAAGTTGGATAGATTAAGCTTAATTTTGTATATTGTACTTCCAGCATATTTTACTGCTTTTTGATCTAGATTGATGCAAATAGGTGATCTTTTGTTATTTTTCACATTATAGCTAAGTAACCGGAAGAGTTCAGCACTTTAGAGATGAAGTATGACGATCAAGAGTCAAAAATCGAGCTTTCCGGCGAAGAAGTAGCAAGAATTAGTAGCTGACATTTTCTATAACTGTTATTCCATCTAGAACCGTTATAGTATCATTGAAGATCAGGGGCGCTGAATTGAAGAACTAGCGATAGCTTTCTATAAGTGTTACCTACCGCTACCTTACCGTTAACGCTACCATTGAGACTGGACAGAGGCATTAACGATAGCTTTAGCGGTATCTATAACGGTTTCTCTTACTGCTACCCAGAACCGTTGTCGTATTGCAGAAAAGAAGACTTAGCGGTAACACCTAGCAGTTACTATAACCGCTAGAGTAACTGTTGTCGTGCCCAGAAAAATTGGATTTTTAACCCTAACTTGTGCTCCAAGACTTTTAAAAACTATATAAACCCCCTCTAATCCGACTATAACATACACGATACACAAAACAAATATTCCTAGGGTTCTTAGGCATAGAAAAAGCTAGTTTCTATATCCCTATTCGAAGAAACGAAGATCGCAAGTCCCAAGCTCCGTTCGTTAGCGTGAGATCTATTTTTCGGCCAAGATCTAACGTCTATCTCCGGAATGGCTGAAGAATTTACTGCACTTCTTAGTCCAAATAATTATTCTTAAACTTTTAATTGTTTTCTAGTTTACTTTCGTTAATTTATGCTTTTAGATTATCATTTTTATTTCCGAATCGTGAACTACTACATGTTTAATACCTTGGATATTGAATCTTTGGAATCATAATCTTTCATTTTATTTTAGTTTAATTAATCCATATTTGGATGTTTGAGATTTAATTTTATGCTTTCGTTTATGCTTGGAGATTTGATTTTTATTTAGTTCATGCTAGAAATTTTGTTTACGCTAGTTGATGTTTTTGATAATTATTATAATTTAGATTTGGATTGTTTATGTTGAGACCTTGATATTAGTATGATTCATGATTATTATTATTTCTTTAGTTAAATCCGTGCTCGTTACTTTGTTCATGCTTAGTTGTTGGAATTTAATTTTGTTTAAATTTTTGTCTATGCGATCTATTGAATTCATGCAAGTGATTTTTATTTATGCGTAGTAGTTTAGTTCATGCTTCGTTTAGGTTGATAAATTACAATTATGCAATTTTATTCGTTTATGCAATTGAATCTTGTTCATATTTTTTTAATTACATTAATTCATTAAATTCATGTTTAGTTGCTTTTTAGTTTATAATTTAGTTAAATATTTTTAGTTAATCATGTCTACATATTCTAGTTGATTAAATAGTTTAAGTTAATTAGTTCAAATTACTTTAAATTGCTTTTCAACTCTTAGTTATAAACAAAAACAACAAAATCCCCCCAAATTATGCAAACCAATGTGTTACTTTGTTATTAAACAAACATTTGAGATTCCAATTGCTTGTTCCTCGAGATCGACTCGGTTTAACTTACCAACCTACATGCAAACTCGTACTCTTGCGGGTAAGCTTTTAATTATTTGACAAATTTTTATAAAGTAGGAACACAAAAGCTTGAATCAGGATCCAGACTGGATAGGGGCATTCAAGGTCATCAAGGTATTACAAAGGGGAGCATACGTGCTCGAAGATGCAAAGGGAAAAGCTTTACCAAGAATCTGGAACGTCTGCCACTTGAAGAAGTACTATGCCTAGCTCTCTGGACGATAGGCTCGTACTTTACATCACTTTATCTTTACTTATTGCTATCATGAACCGACGCTCCTTTAGGTTGGCGGTGAACTCATATGCTTATCGCACTTTTACCCATCACGAGTTGATATCTATCGATAATGAATAAAGGATATCTTATGGCATCGAATGTGTTATATGATTTTTTACGAATATGTTGAAAATTCCGATGCTTTTATCGGGTCGGTGACGAAATTTCTGGGCAAGACAATTGATGGTTTTGTGTGAGAACATGTTTGATTTACATGTTCTTGCATATCCTTGAATATGTTTGATTTACATATTTTAGGATGTCCTGAGGAGAGACATGTTTGATTTACATGTTCCCTCTCAGTTTTTATGTTTGACTTCTATATGTTGTGTTTTACTTGGTTTGGTCTTATGTGTTCTATTTGGTTTCTTGCAAGTTATTTGGTCTTGTGTATTCTATTTGGTTTTATGTGAATTATCTGGTCTTATGTAATTTGTTTTGGTTTTATGAGGTTTGTTTGGTTTTATATGGAAACATATTTGATATACATGTTTTCGTATATCCTTGAGTATGTTTGACTTACGTATTCTGGGATGTTATGGGAAGGAGATATGTTTGACTTACATATTTTCTTTCAAAAGTTAACATGTTTGATTTACATGTTACCCAAGTATGTTTGATTTATAGGATGTTCTTTACGATCTGCATACGTTCAAATCTAATTTCTCGATTTATAGCTTGCATATAACGTATTTGGGAACCTAGATGATGGGTTTTCTCTGATGACTTGGAGAACTAAGTAGAATCTTATTTTTCTTTGGTTTGTTCCCACTGTGATTCGGCGACCCCACTGCTTTTTGGTTCACATTATTCATAGGCAAGCATGGTTTTGCTGATGGTTTTGAGATGTTTTTCTATAACCATCTTATTGCAGGAAAGGTCATACATAGTAAAATGCACGAACAGAAATATACTGAGTCATGGTAGTTCATACATAGCCATTCAAAAGATCAAAGGGAGTAATTGCTGAATTACATGAAAGCTAAATCAGGGTGGGTTATAATCTGACACCAACTCATCCACTGGGGCCTCCATCTCGGCGCCTAGCCCGGCCCTCAGGATCACATCACCCTTGCAAGGGATCCACCATTTTGCTGAAATGGGCTGGCTTCTGTCGCTTTTACAAAATGAGAAGTTGGGTAGCTCGTCATTTATACTCTTCATATCCGGATCGAAGGGGAAATTAGATTTTATAAGCTGGGTCTTTATTCGTTCTATAACAAACTTGACCCATATTCTCGGCCTCCTCTTCCCATCTTGGCCAAATAATGAGTTGTGTTTCGGTACACGTTCAACAGCTCGAATTTGTAAGCATCTGTGAATTTCTTACCCACCTCGCTCATTAGAAACATACATCGACCCTCGAACAATCCATCTTCTCGGCCTTCTGCTCTCCCTTATGTTTTCCCCTCAGCAACCCCTTGTCGTCGGGCTATGGCAGCTACCTCGTGCACCTGCTTCTCTCTTTCCTGCAGCAGCCCCTTTACTTTCCGCAGCCGGTCTTTTAAGGTTTCCACCTGACTTTTGGAAATGTTTAGCTCTTCTTCTTGAGCTTTCAGCTGGCGATGAGCTTCATCAATCTCTCCTTGGGTCAAGGATAGCTGCTGTGTTTGCTTTTCCCCCTGAGTTTTGAGCTCGTCGCAGGTTTTTTGTAATTCACCGTCGGGGGTCGCACCCAATAGCTAACTGGACAGAGCGGTTAAGAGAGGTTTTAGCTGCACGAAGAGAAGTAACAAGAGGATGTTGAGAGTTAATGTCTTATGTTATGAGTATTTGAGTAAATCATTCTTGATGCCAAATTACCTGGGTTACTACTCGTTTTCCAAGGAGGGGTTTGATCTTATCAGCGTTGTCACATTGGGTGAGAGCTTTTTCCAGATCTGGAGGACTCAAAGTAGAAGAAGCCAGTTTCTTGTGGAAACATTGGCGTTTGGGAACTAGATTGATAGAAGTCATGGTGAAGTCTACTCTGTTATCTTTGCCTATGGAGGTGCGCAACGACATTTGATCGTCGGAGTCCACGACCTCGACTAGCTTGTTTCTTGCAGCCAGTGCAAACTCCACTTCTTCGTCAATATTTACAGTGGGAGCTCACGTTGCCGATGTCACTAATGCGTTTGGATATGGTTGGATAGTTTCTCCTTCTTCCGAGCTCGAGGACAGACAGTTGTCAATGATAGCATCTGCATAAATAAGGGAAAGAATTAGCTATTTTATTGCGAAAATGGAGATGAATGAATTTTTGATAATATGGGAACCTAACGAACTCAGATCTGGTCAAATCCTTAGGTCGTGAGTCAAGACCTACAAACAAAAGAACTCACTCTGAATCTGTAACCCTCAACACGTCACAGGGATGTTTGCTCCATTCCGAGAGTAGATCAAAGTATTTTTGGTAGAGAGCAGGCTGCTTTTCAGAAGAAGGTGGTGTATCTTGTTTGGGAGTTGAATTTTGCCAGTCGGTGAGAAATGGCCAGGTTTCAGTATTATGAACAAAAAAGAATTTAGCTCGCCATTCAGGAACTTTTGACGAGGGATTTATTAAGAAGCGCTTCTTATCGCGCGAGGAGAGGTAGAAAGAACCTTTATGATATTTTACATGGAAACAAAAATGGAAAAAACCTGGATAAGGTTGTACATTATAGTAGTCACATAAAATTACATATCCAGCTAAAAACCTAATTGAATTGGGGGTCATTTTAAGTAGGGGGACTTTATACTTATTCGGAATGACAACTAGAAACGAGTGGGGTGGAATCCGAATCCTGCTCTCAGAAGTTCGTCAAATATTGTAATATCATTTGCTGGAGCATGGTTTGGGTCTGTTTGTAGGATATTGGGACGGACCATTTCAGCAGTTTTAGGAAGATTAAGAGCTTCTACAAACCATTAGAGGTTATTCCGATCTAGGAGTACCCAGTGGTTTTGCACAGCTACTCTTGTAGCTCGCGGAAGTTTGTGCAGGTCGGCATGAACCGAGGTTGGCACTATGGTTACGGGGTTAGCAAGGAAATGTTCGGGTTCAAAAGTTGAAGGAATTCAGGTTCTGTTAAGGGGATACCTTCAGGGATTTGTGCAGTTAAGGCTCTAGTTTGAGCCTCAAGTTCAGTCCAGGGTATGTCCCCTTCCGGTTCATCTGTTAGACCGGGTCGAGATACAGGTTAGGGTATGGGTGCGTTTCTTTTTCTAGTACGTCGCTTAAGGGGGATTTCTACGGAATCTGTATCGGAAGTTATGTCTGGGTTTGAGAGTTTAGGGTTCGGTAATTCTGGTGATTCATGGGTATTTGAATCTATGTTCGTCATCAATCGAATAATGGGTAGGGGAAAAGACAGAAAATCACACTCTACAACACGATAATTGATATCAACTGAAATAAGGCGACCTGGATTGGAGTAGACCTGGCCTAGGATCACTAAGAAAGTGCCCAGTCGGTTGACCTATTGTGCCCTCATGAGGTCCTGAGCTAACTTTCCCGAGGAGGTCAGGAAAATAGATTGAGATGGGCTGAGGATTATCCTAGCTCAGAATAATCCTGGTCTGACCTGGACCTTTCAGATGAGATTAAGGTTAAGAAGCCTGGAATCGGGAGGAAACATCCTGATCTGATCCGAATTCGCTGAGAAGGATAATAGGAGGGCAGGCTTATTGGAGACCAGGCGATCGGGCTTCCCAGAAGGGAACAAGTGGGACCACTTGTCGTGGTTATTTTCACAACGGCCCAAGATTCGCGGTGTCTGTTTCCGAGATCCCGGAAGGGGTCCCCAGTGGGGAAAGTTATAAATAGCTCAGCCCCAAGGCCGAGAGAGATATGACGTTCTTGTGCATTCCTTTTATTGCTCATTGAAATATACCACACGCTGAATTGACTTAAGCATCGGAGAGGTTTCCACCGAAGATCCTCCGGTGGTTCTTTCTAACGTGTTTTTGGGTGCAGGCCAGGCCAGTTCATCAAGAAGTTCAGAGTGTCCGTGAAGGAGAATATTTTAGTTTGGTTTAATTATTTTCTGGGTGAAGCAGTAATTAATAGCAATAATTAGGATAATTATTATCGGAGTAAGGGATTAGAGGGACTTACTCATCGTTTTGATTGGTGATGTTGGTGCGGATTGATTATGCTTCGTGATTTTTGCAGAGGTTTACCAGGTGTTTTTGCAGAAGAAGATAGTATATTTTACTTTGATTTTGTGTAAATGAGGTTAAGTGGAGGAGAATGAGTGTTTAGTGTGTTGGGCGGCGAAAAAGTTGAAAGACATAAGGGTTTTTCGATAGGCGAGAAAGTTGGTAGGGTTTATTGTGGGCCTTTCGTTTTTGGGCACACTGGATTAAATATATTACGAGTTAATAGGCAAGTGACACGCGTCCGATAGGGTACAGAGTCGCATTTAATGTTATTAAGTGAGAAGTGATGGTTTCACGCTTTACCAGGGAGCATGTTGGATTGAATTTTGAGTTTAACTCATGATTACATTCCACTTGATTTTCTACCTCAACCAACCAGAATGTGTGGGACTAGCTAATACGATATCAAATATTCACGTTGCCAACATGCAGGTATTTATGTGGATTTTAGTGAGTAATCTCTATAAGCGACCTCATTTCTTAGAAGGAGCAATCCTTCTGTGAGCTTGGCGAGCTGTTTTGAAGGGTATCGACATGTTGCATAGGAGTGGCGGGCTCTTATGCATGGTGTCGGGCTCTTATGATCTAAGTACTATTATGCCAGCTCGGCGCTGAGTGGTAGCTCGGTGTTGAGGTTGGGATTCGATTTTGGGCTTATTGATGGCCTAATGCATGCTATTTTATAGGGGCGCTAACTGAATAATATGAACAGGATTATTGACCCACAGCTAATATAGTAATTCAGCGAGAGTTCTATTATTTATGGAAATTTAGCATATAGGAGAAATCCTAATTCTGAGTCGGTCGTGCTATTTATGGTAGGGGAGGGAAACCCTATATTGGGAATACTTCTTTTATCTATATAAAGAAGACTCATGCATCATTCTCTCTTTCTAAGTTGATTTCACATCCTACGTTTTGAGATCTCATCTCTCACTTTAGAGGTTCTCACCTCTCTCTCACGCACTCTCTAACTTAGCATCGGAGGTCCTACGTCGGAGTCCTGCCTTGGTTGGGTTTTATTTTGCAACATGTTGTCAGGAGTCTCTTGGAGATCAATCAAGTCGCTACGCAGTTATTCCAAATTATTCAAGTTGCTGACCACATATATAAGATCAGTACCCGTATTTTTGAAATACCAATATTTTTGATCGCATCATTTGCTATTTTCATTAGCTAATTCTTCTTTATTTGTTTTCCCTTTTCTCACATATTCGCATGCGTAATCTTTTCTCATATGATTGTCGATTATTCCCCACATTACTCGGATAGGAATTATGATTTTATTCATTTATTTATTTTGGTGAACTTTGAGGAGGAATTTTGTGAGAAATTGTTCGTTCGATTTGCTATAAAGGCTAATATTAGAGGCGTAGTTAAGCAAATTTAACTTTCTCCTCAAATTTGCGTCATCTTTAAATTCTGAGTTGTAGGATTAAATTTCGGCAAATTCTTCCTTTTCTATGTTAAAAAAAAAAATCTCTATTGCTAATTCTTTAACTATATGGTGCTTGATTGTGGCATTGTGGACTTATAATATTGTGCTACTACTGAATTATATTCGGGTATATATCATGCAAGAAGTCTATATATCTAATTGTAGTAGTGATAAAGAAATCTCATAATCTTTAATCAAACTAGGTCTTCAGGGGCCTATCTATTATATTAATTCATGTAATATAAATATTATGAAATTAACATATTTTATAAATATTGGTTATAAAATATTTTCTGTTTTTCTAAATATTGGTTTGAAATATATATATATATATATATATATATATATATATATATATATATACACTAGTGTGAAAACCCGCGTATTACGCGGGCATACCGAGTAATTACACAAAAAATAATAAAAGTTATCAATTAATAAATATCGAAATCGAATAAAGCAAGTAAATAAATTGTACGAAAAATAAGATTTATTTCTCATTTTAAATTTTGAAAGACTTCCTTATAAACTACATTACATGTCTTATTGACAATGATGCCATCTTCGTTGCATCAAAAAATCTTCAACCCTTTACGACTCTTAACTCGAGATATCGCAACATAAAGCTGACCGTGACTGAGAACTGGTCTTGGCAAATATAACCCAACATTGGAAAGAGTTTGCCCCTAACTCTTGTTTATAGTCATTGCGAAACATACAATGAGTGAAAATTGTCTTCTTTGGAGTTTGAAAGGCACCCTACTATCAGAGGGACTCAACGTCATTCGTGGAATATATACCTTGGTCCCAATATTGTTGCCTGATAGAATCCTTACTTCAATAATACGATCTTCAAGTTGTGTAACAACCAACCTCGTACCATTGCATAAATCTGCTGCTTGGTCCATGTTTCGAATCAACATAATCGGGACACCAATTTTCAACATTAAAGTATGATTAGGTATCCCTGAGAACTTTATTGAATTAAGAATGTTGGTTGAGTACACTTGATGCTGAGCCTCCCCGTTGACATATATTTTGCAAATCGTATCGGAACTAAGATATTCTTTTTCAATAAAGTATAATCTAGTGTAAAATCCGCGATTTTCGCGGGCAAATATAAGAAAAACATAAAAATGTAAGAGTTTATCAAAAAAAAGTTCATTAATTTCAGAAATTAAGTAATGCCAAAATGAGAAGTGTTTGAAAAGAATAATTTAGTAATAAGACGCTTTTAAAAATGTATATTATATATTGTCATCACTATAGCGTAAATTTCGTCGATGTAAGTAAAAAATATTATTAATCTTTGATTTGCTCAGTTTTGTTTTTATGGAGTGATGCGAGATAATCAAAATCTGAGCTATTTAAAAAAAATGTGCAAGTAAAGTTCAATATTTTATATAAAAAAACCAAGTAATTAAGTACAGTTATCATAAATCTACTCTAAAGCATAAACAAAAAAGTTAACCTTGAGGTCAGAGGTGGAGGGATGGAGGATGATGAAACGTCTAGGCTTGGGCCCGCATCATGGTCATATCATGGATATACCTTACGATTCCTATTTTACATTTAACCTATCATAATATCAAAAATACCTAATTTATAATTGAGAATAATTTTCAAAAATCAATCTCCCTCCCTCTCTCTCCTATACACGATCTAATTTAAATTCTCCTTAAACTTCTCCCATTTTTCTAAAATAACCATAAATATATAACATATCCATGGGGAAGAAAATCATTGTTGCAAAGAAACACAAATATTAATTTGTAGTTGCAATCACTTAAATATCTCACTTTTTACAAAGTAAAAAATAAATATTAGTAGTTTATTTATCAAACATTTCAAAGGTATAATTGAAATTCTTTAATTGCAAAAGATGGTCCATACTAACATTTTCTCCAACAAAAGAAAGAAAATAAAAAAAGGAAACTTGCTTATATAATGCCATATATATCCCACTAATTTTTGGGATATGAATATAAGGCCTGAAATCCATTGCTAATTTAAGGGATATGAATATAGTGCTTACATAATCCATGGAAATAAAAGATATAGAGATTTACGAGTTTTGGTGCTTAGTATTTTTAGGATAATAATTGATTACATATACAATAATTATTTCAAAAGCTACATTAATTAAGTATAATTTCTTAAAAATAAATAACAAATTCATCTTAAATTTATTTAAGATTTTATATTTATAACAATTTTTACGGAATTGTACAATTTTTGTTTTTTCCTCTCTCTTCATTTGGATGTGTGGTTTTGAAGATTAAGGGGTAATCTTGGATGAATTTGGCGGCGGCGGCGGGGAGGCGGAGATTCGGTTTTAAGGGGGAGATGGCGGAGAGGGGTAGGGTTTCGGATAAGTGGGAGAGGATGAGGGTTTTGAGGGATAGTAAAGGTTGGAGGTTTTTTTCTCTCTCTACGGCAGAATTGGTAGTTGTGGTGGTGGGAGTGGCGGCGGAGATGGAGGAGTGGTGGCATTTGTTGGGATGAAGATGAAGAAGATGAAAAAAAATAATAATAAGATATAAGAAGGGAAAAGGAAAAATGAAAAGAGAGGAAAAACTAAAATTGAGAAGTAGAAGGGCAAATTAGGTAGTTCAATAACATATTTATCATTTAATGTTTAAAAATAAATAAAAATTGATAAGAAAATAAATTATCCTGTCACGTCACCAATTTGGCCCGAACTGGATAATTTTGGGCCTTTTTTTGATGAATTAGCCAACTTAGCGGACGTGGTTTGATGCTGGCCAATATCACATACCTTTTGTGGAAAGTGACGATCTCTTTATCGCTAAATTAGTGAATTTATCACTCTAATGAGATAGTCTTCCTGTCGTTAGGGGGAGATAAAAAAAAATATTTTCTAATGGAACGACAGGAATAGTTTCATACTATGTCTCATTATGATCCCCGCATTTCACAATGTAACGTGAAAGAAAAGTAAAGTGAACAATTGATCTTCAAAGTATAGAATACTCAATTTCCAAAGTGATGAGATCATATATATACAAGCTGCAAATGTGTCTGCAAGGTTGAAAGTCCCTGTAAAGAGCACAATGTCGCAAATTAAGACATTGCAACCATACTTAGTGGATGTGTGGTTGAGGTCGTGACTCCCAAAAGGAACAGGGGGAGGTCATTGGTTCGATCAATACTCGCCGAAGGAATAAGAGGGCATGTATGGCACAACTTCAATTGATCATCGATGAAGATAATAACTCTAATGAGATTATCTCTGATTATACTTATGTCCATGAATCATTATTGGAGGACGCTCCGAAGTTTAATATGATTCCAGAGAATAAAGAAAACTCAATGTACAATGAGAGTTTATATAAGTTGATGGAAAGACTTTTCATACACATTGATGATATACACATTGTTGCTTAAAGAATCACAGAGCACAATAGTATCGAACCACGCTCTATTGAAATATCAATGTAGAGAAAATTGACCTAAATGTAAAGAATCAATCCAGGTAGAACTAAATTCACTGACAACAAGGTAGGTATTTGGTTTGGTAGTGCTAACCTCACCAAGTGTAAAGTCTGTAGGACATAAACAAAGTTTTGTCAGAAAGCGTAATGAGAAAAATAAAGTTATGAGATGCAAATCTATACTTGAAGGACAAAGTTTCTCAAAACGCCCTGGAATTGACTATGGGGATATGTACTCCCCCATAATAAATGTTATAATTCCAAAGAACTAATAATGCAGCTTATACCTGTGGTTACATCATATCTCTATGGGGATCATGATTTAGAGATATATACGAAAGTGTTTGATGGCCTTTCATTGCCAAGGCAAGTGAATCTAAGCCACGGAGTGCATTTGCAATAAAATCAAAACACTCACTTTATGGATGAAAATAATCGAGATGGATGTGGTATAACCGAATAAGTGACTACTTGATTGAGAGAAGATAGTTTATGCCCTTGCTTATTTATAAATAAAATAAGTTTCAAATTTGTGATTAAAATTGTATATGTCGATGAAAGGAACGTTACATCCAATCTTAATAAAATAATATATCGCTAGTTATTTGAAATTCTTAATTTGAGATAATGCATCATGGGAGAACTCGGTCATGTTAAGGCTTTAAACTAAAACAGAGTTTATGGAATACTAAATTCTACAGTTTGCATATGTCCAAAAGATGATCAGGCAATTAAATATGGATAATTGCAATATATTAGCACTTCTATGATTGGTCAAAGTGAAGATATAAGGAAGTATCAATTTCGTCAATGGAATGACGAAGAACTGGTGGGAGCTGAAATGCTCTACCTACGTACAATATGCGCATTATTGTACCATTACTAATACACTTGACCAAATATTACTTTCTCAAAATTGTTATTTTGATTTAACTCAAGAAAGCTCAATGTCACTGGAATGGAATCAAAATGTAATTTGATACCTAAAAGAAACTATTGACGCGGGTTTATTTTTCCCATTCATAAATATAATTAGCACTGCAGATGGTCTTGTAATCCCTATAAAAAATGTTGAGTTTACTTCCTACTATGAAACACCAAATAGTATCGTTAATGTTGGTTACTCATTCGATCCATGTAAAGAGATCATTATCATACATGTATTAGTTTGTGAGTATCTACATTAAATATTATGATCATTCATATATCTGATGATAGTGGCTTGAACTCTATCACTGGAGAAAATGTGATAATACGAGTAATATCACTACAACTATTCTAAAACCAACAATTATGCACTTTCTCAAGAATCAAGTAAATTGAGGAAGTGGAGACTTTCAAAGTTCTCTTGATAGATGTACATATCAGAGAGAGGTGTACACTTTAGGGGGAGTCTCAACATAGGTGTGTTGTACTCTTTTTCCTTAGACCAAGTTTTATTTTTCCCATTGGGTTTTGTTACTTGGCAAGGTTTTAACGAGACAACAATGAAACACCATTTCACCCTTCGACCAAGTTTTATTTTTCCCATTGGGTTTTGTTACTTGGCAAGGTTTTAACGAGGCAGCACTGAAACACCATTTCATCCTTTGACTTGGCAAAAGGGGGAGTGTTGAAGGAAAAACACAATTAGTGTGCCTTCGTCAATAAGTAACTGATGAAGGATAGTTTAGGTATATGTTATCTTTATGTATTATGGAAACATGTACTTTGACACCCTATATAAAGGGAGTCTTTGATAAATAAGAGAACCCTAATTTCTACCGTCTCCTTTGTCTCTCTTTTATGTCTTCTCCTTATGCTTTTACTTTTACAAATAGAAAATTATCGCTGATTTTTTTTCCCCAACTTAACCTTCCTCTGCATCTCTCTATGCACTCTCACCCATAAACACCACTCTAATCCATTCCTTTTAAAAATCTCAGCCGCCATTCCCACCTTCTCCGTGCAACATCTTTGCTTCTGCAACGGTCATTCGACGATTGAATTTTGGCATGTCCATATCCATCTGCAGTGGACGAATTCCAAACACAAACAATGAATTGAGGAAGGTAATATATCGATTTCATAACTAAATAGTGATAATTTATGAGCAAATAATTGTATGTTTCAGTGAATTTTAGGGGAAATTGTATTGCAAATATTTTTAGGTGAAAACTCGTCGTGTTTGCAAACCCCATTTTAGGGGTAATTGTATTGAAAATATTGGTTTGATTCTATACATATTTTTCATTATTCATATTCAATTGCCTCTGGAGCTTATCAAATATAATGGCTTTGTTTTTAATTATTCCACTGATCTTTCAGGCATGCATATATAATTATTGGTCGGTGTACACTTGTTTAAATGCAATTGCTCTTTGTTTAAATGATGCAAGATAATATATTTTCATAACTAAACAATGATATTATTACTGTGAAATGTGATAGTTTATGAGCAATAGTTATATGTTTCAATGATTTTTTTTAATGAACTTTTGATGTTGGTGGAAACTTGGATTTACTGGTTCTTTTTCTAGTAATGAAGAAGATATAAAAGTCGATTAAGTTGTAATTTATTTATTTTCTTGTGTTTTGTTTGATTTCTCTTTCTTTTGATCGATTTCAAGTATTTTTTGTTAGAGTAGAGTGCCCGACGTTCTAATTAGATTGGATTTCATACTACTTATATAATGATTTTATTGGAATTATATTAATAAAGGCAACTTTCTTTATCTTATGTTTTTACTTTTGCACGTATGATAAAGTCCTTGGACAAATTTAAACTATTGGATATGGTTGCGCATACGATGGCAATCATGGAACATGTCTCTAAGGTTTCGGTCTTAAACTTGTTCCAAGTCAATGGGCTTTTTGAGATAGGACATTGAATAGCCCGGTAAGACTTGCGCATATGATGCATGCTTGTAAGACAAGGATGTTGCATTCCATTAATATCAGCGTTGTGATGCGAATGCATATATGTGGGTGCTTGTTGGATAACAAGTTCATTGAACATGACCCGATGGAAATTCTTAACTGGATATTTGTCTGTCGAATAAGAATTTCCATATTGCAATTGTACATGATTAGTCCTTGACTTGAGGTACGATGGTAGCCTTGTGCACATCATGCAATACTTAGATTTATCTTTTGATTGCCTGACAATCGTAAAAAGGGATATTTTGGGTTTTGTATCGATGTGCATGGAGGTTTGTCTGTAGCCAACATAGAATTCGACACTTGTCTATGAACAAGAGAGTATCCTGTGAATTTTCATAGTTTGTGATTCAAAGACCTTGGCCAGGGCACGATGAATATTGATTCATAAATGAATTACTTAAACTTGAAATGAAATCATAGTTATTAAATCAATTAGGTTTCGACTAATAAATCCATGCCCAAGATTTAATCGGGAAACTAGTTGTCGAAAGGATCGTACATGTATGGACTTGCAATTGAAATAGGTTTACTCGCTATTTCACCTAACACTGGGTAGTCATGCTACTTGC
This sequence comes from Phtheirospermum japonicum, assembly GCA_014905375.1. NCBI lineage: Eukaryota > Viridiplantae > Streptophyta > Magnoliopsida > Lamiales > Orobanchaceae > Phtheirospermum > Phtheirospermum japonicum. Next base: position 523,041 of record BMAC01000710.1, read on the forward strand.
TAGATGTTGTCATAATTTGTAGGTTCTTGAAATTAAAGAGTTAATTTCAAGAGAACTAATTAATTGAATTAATTAATATAATAAATTGTTATTTACAAACTTATAAAAGTTATAAGCCTACTGCTAGTGTTAGTCGTGAACCTAAAAGGGTCACACATAGTTTTGGTTGTTGACATTTCAAGATTGATAACTCCAATGGTTGGAATAATTAATTAATTTAGATTAATTAAGTGAGATTTTATTTTAATTCAATTGTTGAATTAAATATTTAATTATATATTTGATTATGTAATTAAATCTAATTTGATTAGAAATCTCAATTAAAGGAATATATTAAATTAGTCAATTGGATT
>BMAC01000710.1:543880-557639 GCA_014905375.1 Phtheirospermum japonicum
AAATAGGTATAAAAAACTTGTGATATTTTAATAATCTTTTGTGATACTTTAACAATATTTTGTGATACTTTAACAATGTTTTGTGATACTCAAATAACTTGAGTTAAAAATGTTACTTAACTATGTTTTATTGTAAAAATATGTATAAAAAACTTGTGATACTTTAACAATCTTTTGTAATACTTTAACAATGTTTTGTGATACTTGAACAACTTGAGTTAAAAATATTACTTAACTATACTTTAATTAAAAATAGGTATAAAAAACTTGTGGTATTTTAATAATCTTTTGTGATACCTTTAACAATGTTTTGTGATACTTTAACAATGTTTTGTGATACTCAAATAATTTGAGTTAAAAATGTTACTATACTATGTTTTATTGTAAGAATATGTATAAAAAACTTTGAATACTTTAATAATATTTTGTGATACTTAAACAACTTGAGTTAAAAATATTACTTAACTATACTTTAATAAATAAGTAGGTATAAAAAACTTGTGATATTTTAACAATCTTTTGTGATACTTTAAACAATCTTTTGTGATACTTTAACAATGTTTGTGATACTCAAATAACTTGAGTTAAAAATGTTACTTAAACTATGTTTTATTATGAAAATATGTATAAAGACCTAAACTTGAAACCACAGCCCCATTTTAGCACCCGGAATCTCTGTCAGCTCAACCGAAATCATATCCTTCAAACCCTTGATGTACCCAAACTCCTTGGGCAAATTCTTTTTCAGCAACCCCTCAATCAAGGCTTCCTTATTGAAGAAATTCTCCAATTTGTCGATAACCACAGGGCGCCTCAATGGTTCGTTGGATAAACAAAATTGCTTCAATAAACAAATAAGAAACTAGAAACAAAAATCAGAAATAAAAAAGAATTGAAAATTAAATATGATAGAAACTTGAATTTTGGGATCTTACTTTGAAAAATTCGAAGACGAATTATAGAAACGAGTGAGATTTAAGTCACGTGTTGATGCAGCCGACGTGAAACGAGTGGCCGCACTGCGGCAGCACACGGATTTCATCACCGTCGGCGAACTCTGCCAGGCAGATGGCGCAGCCGGAGAGCTTCTCCGCCATCTCGTCCTCTCCGACCGTCTGTTTCGACAGCGATTTCAGGACATTCTTCTTGAGGCCCTTGTTGGCCGCCGCCGTGGAGAGGATTCCGTTGATGCCCAGTCGCCGAAGCGGTGGATCCAGGAGCAGCGGGCATGGCGACGGCGCCTGTGCGAGAGAGACCAGATTATTTATGCATTGTTTTCTATTTTTATTGTATTAATGGTTGGGTGGGGCAGGATAATGGGCGGGGCAGGTTAATGGGCGGGCTATACAAATTGGGTAAAAAGTGGTCTCATACTATGAGACCGGTCTCACCCAAGTATTTGCCTTTTAATATTAATTAAAGTATATCTATTCTAATTATGTTAAGAAGATTCCTACATAATTAAAAGAGGAAACTAATCCAATGTGGCTTTTTAATTAAAAAAAGAAACCAAATCATAATAATATTAAATAAGGTGTCTATCATAATAATATTAAGAAAATTCCTACATAACAAAAAAAGAAAATAACCTTACATGGCATTTACGTGGCATTTTTTCTCTCTCCAGACCTCTCCTTTAATATATATATATATATAGATAGATAGATAGATAGATAGAGAGATAGATAGATAGATGTGTCACTTTTACACTAAAAAAATTAATAGCAAAGGAGAAAAAAACGAGCCCAAAATTAAATCAACTCACATAATATTTTTTTACAAATATACTGGATTTCAACACACAGAACTTGGTATTGATGATTACAAGAATACTATGAGTTAAAACAACATAATACGAGATCATCCCACAATCCATCCCACATGGATTGTAATAAAAAAAATGTAACTTTACCGGACGAGCCACTTCTGATTACAGTGTCCTCATCCGAAGTGTCCAGTATCTCGTTCTCACTTACCACCGGTTTATGAAACGACATCAATATCCATTTTAAATTTTCGATTAGTTTAGCCTTCTTCAATTTCATGTATATCAAGTAGAACCGAATCAGACCAACAATAAGCACCAATCACGCAAACACATAAAATGATCTCAGAAGCAATCCTTGATATCGCATTTCCATCCCATTGACACTCGATACCACCGCAAAATCCTGAATTTTCAAAAAAGCTATCTCTACACATTTTCTTCTCGTACAATGGTTGAATATCACCCGAGAGACGATTATTTGAAAAATTCTTAAGATTAAGCTTTAGGTTTTGTAATTCGATGGGGATTTTACCAGAGAACTGATTTTCTAATAAATTGAGTTAATTTAAAATGGATAATTCCTCGATCTCGCCTGGAATTCCCCTGAAAAAGTATAGCTTGCTAAATTCAACTCGCTAATCTTCTTCTAGGAATGAATCTCAATTGGAAGCTTACTGGACAACTCGTTGTTATGAAGAACGATAAACTAATTGCCCGAGATTCACAATACTACTCGGAAAAGAACCCAATAATTTATTATCCTTAGCAGAAATTCCACCAAACTACCCGAAAATTCGATCTCCTCCGGAACACTATCGGAAAAATTACTCACCGACCAAACCAACTTAGAAAAATTGGTGGAACCAGCTATGGTCGCCTCTCCTATGGACAATCTGATTTTTAAGATTGGATGGAGGTGTTGCGTTGGCATTGTGGTAAGTTTGGGGCGTATGCACCACAAAGTTGACGAATTTTGGATGAATATTCTCATCTAGGGTTTGGGGTTGGAGAGACGGGAAAGGAGGAGAAGAAATGCGCTTTTTTTTTCTTTCCATTTTATAGGATATCTGAATTACTTGCACGGATCTGAATCGGGGCGGGTTTGGACTCCGTCACATGGTAGAGGACCCGTGTGAACGTCATACATGAGACTTACTCGAATGAATAATACAATAAACTATGGAAGAAACACTTGAAAAATTAGAGAATTAATTAAATACATTCAAACAAAAATAAGTTAACATAGAATCAAAATAAAAAATAAAAAAGAAGCCCCAAACGTAATTTCAACTCAAAATCGTTGTGAGAAAGGGATTAATAAAAAAAATACTTTCAGTTTGAAACTATTTAAATTTCAAATTGACTTTATTTATATGAATATGGAAAATTTAAATCACTGAAGTACATCGATTTACGGAGGAGATATTTTAGAACAAAAATGCGGAGAAATGGATTTGTATGTACTTTGCACGGATTCGACGCCTCAAAAATTCGCAATTATATATGTGCCTTGCACTGATCCGATGCCTCAAAAGTTCGCAATTGAATCGATCTGTAAAATTTTTTGTTACGACCTAAAATTGACTTATTCGATTAGAAATGAAAAATTCAGGTCACGATATTATATTTGGGCTAGAGATGCGAATAATTGGCTCTTATTGGGATATAATTGATATTATTTTTGACTGTTTATTCAAGGTGATAGACATCCCTATCTATATCAACCCGATAAATACCCTGAGGGGTCAAGGTATGAAAGGACTTAATTCTATCTCTTTACATCAACACTTTTTACTCTTGATATTTTCTTTTAAGTCTTGACTGGCTTGAGCGGAGGGTACACCTCAGAAATCCTCTGGCCCTCTTTCTAACCATTATCATTTTTCAGGCTATGGAGTGGAAGGGTCGAAGTATTCACAACCATTTTTTGGACATACAAATTTTAATCGAAACATAGAATAAAAAAATCTCCAAATATAAGTTCAGTTTCAAAAATTTTGTAAATATTTAGATTAATCAAAAACTACTCTCAAATTTGAAACTATTTAAATTTCAATGTGTGTTAATTTCAAGGAAAAACTAAAAATTTAGATCACCAGATCGGATCAATTTACGGAGGAGAAGTAAAAGGAAAAAGGAGTTGTGCCTTGCACATTTCTGGCACCTTCTTCGAGAAAGTTTAAGAAAACAATCTGAAACCAAAAAAAGGTGAAGTAATATATCCGATTTAACATTTCAACCAAACTCGTGGTCTCATCCCGAGAATCCTTACCACAACCCTATCACCTTCGGTCCGGCCACACATAAACTAACATCTCGGACACGAGCTACTACTATGTGTTGTTGGTCAAATAAATGTTCAACCCATAGGTTTCGCCCCTCACCAAAACTAACAAAACAAACTGGGCATGAGCTACTACCACGCACTGTCTGAAAAGACAGACTTTCTTATCTATAAGATTTCGCCCCTCCACGGCCATAATGACTCAAAAAAAAAAACAAAAAAAAAAACTAGAAGGCAAACATAAGCAAGGCAAACAACACACCTCCAGTAGCCACATCGACAAGGTCCCGCCCCCCATCTCCAGCCACAAAAGAAAAATCGGTTGTTTTGCATGTAATTATGGTATTTTCCTCGTGTTTTAAGTTAAACTTTAGTGTTGTTTTTAGTATTTTTGAGTCGTGTTTCATTAGGGTTTTAGGTTATTTTCTCGCTTTTATGTTTTGAGCTTTATTTACTCGATGTTGGTGATTTTTGTGCGATTATTGGGTTTTTAAGTGCAGAATTTTTGTTTTGTAGGTGGCTAAATGAATTAGATTCGCACCAAGACGTTTCGGCATATGCCTAGGTTCGAGCCAAGGCATTGAGGCCCAAAATCCATGCCAAAATGAGAGAACCTGAGCCAAAATAACCCGAATCGACTGTCAGTCGATCGACTGAAGGCGGCCAAATCGACTGCTCGATAGTAGTGGACTTCGGATCCGTAGGGCAGTTGGTCAATGGCCCCGCAGTCGATCGACAGCTGTCGATCGACTGAACCTGCGGTCGATCGATTGCGTCGCAGAGACTCTCAGGATTCTTGGCGTTTTTGACATTTTTGACCCTACAAACAACTATAAAGATCCCACATCTTGCCCCAACAAAGTGATCAACTCTCCTCCCAACTCTTGCATGTGTTTGGGATTTATTTTCTCTAGGTTTTTAGATTTAATTTCTCTCTCTAGATATTAGAGTTAATTTCAAGTTTTTCCTTGGGTTTGTAAGCCTAAGAAGAATTTAAGTCATCACTTGGATTTTATTTTGCTTTGTAATTTCACTCAAGCTTTTGTATTCTCTTTTAAATTCAAGTAAGTTTTCTTTTCCTTGCTCTTAAATTTCATGCTTGTTCTTCAATTTATGCATTTTGCCTTAGCTCTTAGATGTATTGTTAGATTTTGTGATTTGGCAATGGACTATAGGTGAGTGACACACCGAGATCAAAGATTGGGTCCTTGATAATTTTAATTTTGAGTATTTCATATGATTTATTCTGGTTTATTTTTTCATGCATAGTTTCATGATGAATCCTAGATCTACTCTTCGTTTCTAGTTATTTCTCGTAAAGTTTTTAACTTTCACGTCAACTTTTTATTGCTCTTTACATTGGTGCTTTCGATTTTTTCTAATTTGCATTATTAAAGTTTTCATGATCATGCATGCTTAGTAGTACTCTAGGCTTTCATGCTTGTACTTAGTGAAACTTTGCTTTTGGTTGCTTGTTTTCATTCTTGATTGCTATTTCTATTAGGCATACGAAATACTTGCATTTCCTTTCATAGTTAGTCGTAGTTTCATCTATTTTCTATTTATTTCACTTTTCCTTCAATTCTCATAGATTCGTGATAGCAATCGAGTTCCGATAATACCAAGCCATGAACCCACTTTTCTTATTTCAAAACCACTAAAAACGACAAAACAGTCCCCCAGGATAACTGCGAAGAAGTTGCCTTGCCACCAATAAACCCTTCCATTTCGATGAGCGGTACAAAATCTCTTGCTTAAGCTACACGCCGAATTTCCGAGCTCAACCGGTGACCACAAACAAAGAAAATGAACGGGAAAAAAAACAAGCATAAAAACCTAAAAAAGAACATACACCAACATTGTACGTGGCCTCTCCCTCTCTCTGTCTTTACCACCACATCGCCATTCTCTTACTAGCTGAAATCCAACGTTGGTGCCCCTCACAACTTGACAGTAAAAGAGATGGAATCAAACAGAACTTAGGCAGCAATAGAACAAACATCCCGACCTGGCCTCTCCACTTTCTTCTTCTCCCACTAGTAGATTGAAGTAGAAACCTCGGAATCAGAATTAAATTGATGGATTTAGATACTCAACCACCACCACCCCTCTCAAAATCAGATCGTGAAAACCATGGGGAATGGGGAAGTGTCACAGCTACCGAACGGAGTGGTAGGTGGGAGGAACAGAATGACAACGTCTTAGATGAAGAGAGGGAGAGCAAGAAATTCCAATTTTAGGGTTTTTAGGAAGAGAGAGAGAGAGAGAGAGAGAGTCTTCTTCTTTTCTCATAGCAATAGATGGATTAACTGGTGTTATTTCCACACTTCTTCATTTTTAATACACGAAATATTGTTCATCATCACAATGAATCGAGCTCTCTAATGTTCCCCTAGAGAACTCTCCCAAAAAACCTATGTATGGAATTGTTTTCATTCAATTTTTCAGTTTCTAGTGAAAAAATTAATAAACACATAATTATTGATTTTCGTGTGAAATTCGAAATTACGTTTTTGATGATTAGTTTTGAAACAATTTTTTAGGTATATACTAATTTAAAATTTATGAATAGTTTACATTTTAAATATTTTAATTTGAATATAGTAATATAGTATTAATAAGACTGTGGAAATTAAGTTCATTAGATATGTATAATTTAAAAAAAATAATATTTTAAGTATATTTTAACTATAGTGGTGGGTCTCACGTCTTAATTGATAAAGCGTGGTTGATAGATTAAAAATCTTAAAAATGATCATTTCTAATAAAAAAAATTACAAACAAATATTCTAATTTTATGAATGGTTGAAAAATGAAAATGCGAGTTTGGAAATAATTCTAAGGGTTCGCTTCGTTGAGCTGATTTTAGAAACTGATAGCTGGTGATGATAATTAACGAATGATAGTTGATAACTGATAGTTGATTGCAAAATAATGCTGGGTAAATTAGCTGATTGAAGGCTAATTTTTCAATATAGACATGATTGAGAGATGAAAAAAAAATAATATACATAAAAATCAAGAAATATGTAACGATAATAATAAATTAATTTAGTATAATAAACAAAGACTTCCTAAAAAATATTTTAAAAACTTAAGTGTAAAAATATAAAAAATGATACCAAAATAACTATATTGATAAAGTCCGCAAGCATGTATAAAAATAATATTTATGTAAAACTATAAAAAATAATATGTTAGTATGAAAAATAATATTTAAAAAATTTAGAATAATAAATAAAAACTTCCTAATATAATACCACCCCTATATATTACTGTAAAATTCTCCTAACGTATGTGTCTGCTTTATATGATTCATTTGAAAAATAAAAATATTTGGTGCTTTGTTTGCTTATGTGTCATCCGAGACTAATATTAACTAATTTAATACTTTTTTTTATTGGATCTGACATAATTTAATTTTTTATTATATTTTTCCTTATTCAATACCTTTCTTTGATTCACCTAATATAAAAATATAAATAAGTAATATATAATTAGTAGATAAGATCTAAATTAGTTATTTTAATTAAAATATAAACTACATATGAAATAATTGTAATTACAAAAAAAACTTTATTATGAAAATAATTAAATAATTTTTATTGATAATAGATTTAAAATAATTTTATTTTTTGAGTTTCAAATATTCTATATAGGTAAAATATGAGTTATTTACAATTACCTAAGTATGTAACTAAATATTAGTATGTATTCAATCTAAACATCAAAATATTAAATTATATATTAATAATTAATAAACATTGATTAGACACCAGTACTATACGACATGGGTTGATAGTATGAAATCTTTTGAATATCTCAACTAATAATTATTAATGAATTTATTCTAAATATTAATATATAAAATAATTTAAATAAATAATAAAATAGATATTAGACACGGGTTTAGAATGTGACGCCTTTTGAGTTTTTGTAAGTATGTATTAACGAATTTATTCTAAACATTAATACATAAAATGATTTAATAATAATAATTAATAAATAGATATTAGACACGGGTTTATAATGTGACGCCTTTTAAATTTTTGTAAGTATGTAACTAAGATTATTAATGAATTTAATTTAAACATCAAATATAAATTATTTAATATTTATAATAATTAATAAATAGATTAGACATGTACAAGACACATGTTGAGAATACATTATTTTAAATTTTTATTTTAGATTTAAAATTCAGTAATTATCACAAATATTTTTTATATTTAGCTTTTGATAAGTCCCGTGTAATACACCGGTGTTAAACAAGTATATATTAATGCAAAATCCTTCTAATCTATGTGTCTGCTTAACATTTGATAATAAAAATTTTTGGTGTTTCATGTGTCATCCGAGCCTAATATATACTTAATTTAATATTATTTTTTTATTGTATCTTGCCTAATTTAATATTTTTTTATTATATTTGGCCTAACTTAATAGTTTTCTTTATTATATTTTGTCTAATTCAATAATTTTCTTTTATACTCCTAATATAAAAATATAAATAAGTCATATATAATTAGTAGAAAAAAAAATCTAAATTTCTTATTTTAATTAAAAGACAAATTACTGAAATAATCTTAATTAAAAAAAATTATTTATGAAATAAATAAATAAATTGTATTTATAATAAAATTTGAAATAACTTATTTTTAAAATTTAAAATATTATGTATAGGTAAATTATGATATGTTTGCAATAATTAGAGTATGCAACTAAATATTAGTAATGAATTCAATCTAAATATAAAAAATAAACTTATATAATAATAATTAGTTAATATTTATTAGAAAATGGTACAATGCGAGAAGGCTTGAGAGTATGACACCTTTTAAATTTTTCAAAGTATGTAACTATAATTATTAACAAAATCAATTTAAACATAAAAATATAAATAAGTTAATATTAATTAATTAATATAGTTTGAATATGTGACATCTTTTGAATTTTTATAAGTATGTAAATATAATTATTAACGAGTTTAATCTAAATATTAAAATATAATATTAATTAATCATTATAATAATTAATAAATTTAACAGGGCATGGGGTGAGAACACATTCTTTCAATTTTTTATTTTAAATTTAAAATATGTACTTTGTAATTTTCACAAATATTTTTTATATTTAGGTTTGTATAAATCCCGTGTAATACACGGGTGTTAAATTAGTAAACAATGATACCAAAATAATTACTTTAATAAATAAATATTTCATTATGTCTAACATATTGACATGATTGAGAGATATAAAATAACAATATACATAAAAATCAAGAAAAATGTAAAAATAATAATTTAATTTAAATTAATAATAAATAAATACTTCCTGAAAAATATTTTAAAAATTAAGAGAAAAGGATATAAGCAATGATACCCAAAATAATTATATTGATAAATTACAAAAAAAAAAAAAAAAAAACACAAACCATGTATAAAAGTAATATTTATGTAATACTATAAAAATGATATATTAGTGTATGAAAAATAATATATAAGAAATTTAGAATAATAAATATAGACTTCCTAAAAAAATATAAATAATAATACCAAAAAAGTACTTTGATAAATAAATATTTCATTATGTCTAAAAATAATATATAGGTACAACTATAAATCATATATTATTATATAAAAGAATATATTTTAGAAAAAGAAAATGATAAAAATGAAATTTCTCCAATAAGCTATCAGCTAATTAGAAAAAGTTACGAATTGCAATTTTTTTTTTTTTTCTAAAATGAGGCTTTTTAGGCCTAACCAACTATTAGAAGCTGATTAGAAACTTCACCAAATTATACAAATGAGATAGTTGATGATAAATAAGTTATCAACTGCTGCAAACCGCTCAACCAAGCGGCACTAAGCGTGCTCTTCAAATTGTACATTGTTCCATACTTGATTCGACGGTTCAAATTGTACATTGTTCCATACTTGATCCGACGGTTTGTAAAACAACGAAACATCATCGAATCACATTTCTTAATTAAAATACAAGAAGCATTTGATTATCTACTAATGATAGAGATGAAAATGTACTATAAAACACAATTTTTTGCTTACAAAGTTAGATCATATATATAATACTAGAAATAAAAACAAAGAAGGTTTTCCAAGTAGACCAACAAAAATCACATAACCCTAAAAAATATTCAAGTCAAATATACAAAAAAAGCCAAAAATAAAATAATAAAAAAATCATCTACATCTCATTTTTTTACCAATTTCAAATCCCACAAACTAAGATTTGGACGTAATCCTCTATTTCAAATTAGTGGTTTATTTTGTATCTCATTGTACATATAAATAAATCTCATATTTCAGTGCATACGTGGACTGACACATTTCAAAACATGTGAGAATCATGTGCAAGTGAAATAGGACATGAAACACTACTTTAAAACAGGAGATAACGTCCAAGCAAGCACCACCAACTCGAACCAATATATCATCATACCCTCACAAAGAAAATACTCAAGTCGGGCCCGTTATCCCCGTCGGGGCTTAACATGTACAACGTCTCTGAATCCTTTGACCCGACCACCCTCTCGAACACCCCTCTCACATACGCCATCTCCATATCGCCGCCCCCATCCACCGCTGCCCCCCGTGGCGGCAGCACCCCTGCACCCATGGACACGGCCTTCAGGACCTCCATCACGTGCAGGTCCTCCTCCGTCGCCTCCCGCCCGGACACCATACCCGTTCTTCTTACCGTTGCAGAACATTGTCCAGACCGGCTTCCTCGAGCAGCTTGGTCTTTCTCCTTCTCCGTCGGCTTCTCGCACTCCAGGGCGATCCTCACCATGCCGTCGCTCAGCCTCCTTCTGCAGCGCGTTTGTCTGCATGGCGCCGAGCTCCATGACGAGCATAGGCAGCGTCCGCGGGTTCTCCTGGACGGAGAGGCTGACGGGGCCCTTCCGGTAGCCGAAAATTGTGCCGGTGACGCGGGTGCCGCTGCCGCCTGCGGAGGAGGCGGATCTGATGTCAGGGATGCGGCCGCCGGGGAGGGAGGGAGCTTGCAGGCCGCGGGGGTGATGATGGGGAAGGACCGGAGGACGTTGCGGAAGACGCGGAAGACCTTGATGGGCTTGTGACCTTTCTTCTTGGAGGAGGGCTGGACGAGGGGTCCACCGGCGTCGCTGGGGGCGCGGGGGCGGGGGCAGAGGGGCTGGCGGCGGGGATGGCCGCGCTGAAGGATCTCCCATCACCGGACGAATATTAGCAATGGGAGGATGATATGCCGGACATGAACAGAACAAAATGTGCGTTTCTTGATTATGTGTGTAAAGAGAGTTGAGGAAGAGAGATTTAGTTAGAGAAATGCGGTGAATGAGGTTGAAGGTGATGATGGGAAAAGATAGTAAGTTGTGGTGGAGTTTGAAGGAGAACAAGAAAATCTAAAAATGGTTAATATAATTGCTTCAAGTTCCATCCATTTGATTATCTATCTATTTATTTATTTTTATTTTGTTTGATGTTTTGAAAGTGGTTCCTAGATATTCGGAACTGGACTTTTGAAAAAGTCTTTGATATTACAGATAATTTGGGTTATTTTAAAATTAAAAATAGATGCGATTAAACACTTTTTATATATATATTGGCTAGTTTAACATCCGTCTATTATATGAGATTTACAAAAAATTAAATATAAAAAAATTATGAAATTACAAATTTTTAAAATAAAAAAAAAATTCTTGAAAGATTGTGTTCTCGCATGCCTGTTCAATTTATTAATTATTATAAATATTAATTAATATTATATTTTAATGTTTAGATTAAATTCGTTAATAATTATATTTAAATACTTATAATAATTTAAAAAGATATCACATTTTCAACACGTCTCTAATCAGCATTAATTAATTATGGGATAATTCCCATATAATATACTTAGATCATACTCAATTCTCAAATAGTCATATAACATTATTCCTTCCCATTTAATCCAAAATCTTTCCATTAAATCAAAATTATAATATAAAATGTCAAAAATACCCCAACACTCAAAAACATTGAATTAGGGAAAATTATATAACCTAGATTTCTTGTCTGCCATCTCACGCACCCACACCACACATTTCTCATCCCAGACGCCGCTTCGATGACACCAAGATTTCAGTCTGCCGGGTCGTCGACGAGTCGAAGGAGGAGGAGGGTGAGTCGCATCGTCTGCAATCGCCGTCCCGTTACCATGGCGGTTGTCGCCGCACCGTAGCCCGTACGAACCGGAAACCACCCTCGCCGCTGTTAGATTTTTCTATTCGTGGAGCCGGCCATTGCTGTCCGATGTGAGGGAGAACAAACCACGCCTGCTCACCGTCAAGATGCTGTCGCGTCGCCTTTACCTTCGCCGGACCCGTATTTGTCGTCTCCGTCGCCTTCACGGCCTCTTTTCAATAAGTAGAATTTATGTGATATAGGAAACCCTCCAGCGGTCCACAAGTCCAATTTACACAACATCTTAATTGCATCAGATTTTTTTTTTTCAAAAAATCTGTAGCTTTTAAAAACCATGTTATGGATAATCAACTTTGGTTTAGAGTTTTGGTGAGCCCAATTTTCATGAATTTGAGTTTGGATGATATTGGGATTAGTTGCGTTTGGCCAGGATGAAAACCATCATGATACGTGTGTCCAGTCCAGTCGTATAATTTGCCTCTTCCGTCATATTAGTAGCTCAAAACACAAACAAACAATTATTTGCTAGTTTTACAAATCAAAATAAGAATGATAAGTAGTTTTGTATTAGTAGTTTAGATTATTACAAACTACTCTGCCGTTTTATAATTACAAACTGTTAAGTAGTTTGGAATTCTGTGTTATGTATTCTGAATTTGAATTAGTAGTTTGGAATATGTAGTTTAGATTTGAAAATGCATTCTATGTAGTTTGGGTTAGGTAGACCATTAAGGTTAAAGTTGGAGTTGATGAAAGTGTATCTTATGAAACTCCTTAATGTAGTATAAAATTTCTCAATGTAGTATGATTATTTTCTATGTAGTTTGGAACTTGACCAAGCAATTACATGATATGGTTTTGAAATTTAGTCGAGTAGTTCTAAATTTTTTCGAGTAGGTTTGAGATTTGCACGAATAGTTCTGAATTTTTTAAGAATAGTTTGAAATTTACATGAGTAGTTCTGAATTTACATGAGTAATTCTGAAATTTACACGAGTAGTTCTGAATTTACATGAGTAATTCTGATTTTTACACATGTAGTTCTGAATTTACATGAGTAGTTCGTCCATTTACACGAGTAGTTTTGAATTTTACACGAGTAATTCTGAATTTACACGAGTATTTCTGATAGAACATAAGTAGTTCCGAATTTTACACGAGTAGTACTGAATTTCGAAGAACAAAATAAAATATTTATAAAGGGTAATTTAGTACTCTTATAAAATTTTTGGATTAAATGGGAAGTTGAGATTTCAATGGACTATTTGGGAAAAAATATTTCACTAATGGTCTATATGAGAATTTTTCCATTAATTATTATTAACTCATTTTATCTTTTTATGTTTAAATTAATTTTATTAATAATTATAGTTATATACTTTGATAATTTAAAAGGTGTCATACTCTCAAGCCTTCTCGCATTATGACATTGTCTAATGAATATGTATTAATTATATATATATATATATATATATATATATATATAGTTTAAGCCCGTTTACTACACGTTTTTTTTTAATA
>BMAC01000710.1:562393-593332 GCA_014905375.1 Phtheirospermum japonicum
AAAATAAGAACTTAACTTGTCCAAGGATTTCGTCTTCTTGTACTTATTTTTTATTCTTTTTCTTTCTTTTTCTTTTTCTTTTTTTTTTCTTTTTCTTTTCTTTTTATTTTTTTTTATGAGTACCCATAGAGATGAGGTACTAAATGAACATAATTTACATAAATAAAAAACGAGAGTTCATTGACTCCGATCTTACGTTGCTAAGTGCAACTGATAACATTCTTCAATTTCGCACGTGGAGTTTTAACGTCTCAAAATAAAAAAAATTACATAAATTCCTATAGAGGGTATTGGAGAACGGGGCTAGTAGAGAGTATTCAACTCTTTGGAACGAAACAAGCATAGAACAGGGGACAAGACACTTCACAAATTCTTTACACTTCATTCCCCACAATTACACTATTGTTCGAACGGAAGTCTAAATATCCTAACCAAAGCATCTAACCACGTCACTTCGTCAAGGTTCCAGTCAATATAAATACACATGACTCAAATCAACCACAAGTAAGCATACGAACAATTACTAGACAAGGACAACCCCCCCCCCCCCCCCCCCCCCCCAAAACATACAATGTCCATATTGTATAAAATGAAAATTTAAGCTTGGTATGGTAAAAGTTAAGAGAAAGAAAGAAACGTCCCTGGATTCGATCTTGTGGTGAAGAGTTGATCGTTGAAGAGCATCCAACGGGTTTCAACATCGAAGGGAATCTGAAACAACATGAAAATAAAAACACACAAAAACAAACATAGTTAGCCTTGGGTTGCCTCCCAAGAAGCGCTTGTTTAACGTCTCTAGCTCTATGACGTTTCCATTTGATGTTATCCCGGGTCTAAAAACAAATGACGATCGTGCCACGCCTTGGTATTATCTAAGAGCAAGAATTGGCAATGATAATCACCATGGCAAGCACAAAAAGCACGTCCCGAGATGCAAGGGGTGAACACTCCAACTAGCTTCGGAGGTCGGAACCGCGAGTAATCGATTACCTCGAATATATCAAAGGATAATGGTAGGACGGGGTGATCCTCGATCAAAGAAAGACTTAGAAAATCTATCGAGCAAATGAAACATCTATCAACCAAACCATGCTCTTTCATTTTCTTGATCTCTGCCTCAAGGCCCTCAAAGTCACGTAAAGTCAGAATCGGGCTTAAAAGAGGGCAAACAGACTCCTTCTTGACTATCCCTTTAAACACCTCCATCTCATGTTCGTACAAAGCATCAGGTGGCACGACATATGGTTCAATAAATTCACCCGGAGGTGACTCTCCCACATAGTCTTGTACAACATCCTCAAATAGCATGAGAGAGATAATGCTGACTTCCAACTTTTTCGCCACACCTACCAATTGCACCTTCTTGCACACCTCGTTTAAAAGATCATTAGAGCTTGAGCTTCCCTCAACCAAGATGGAATCTTCCATATCAACGATAGGCATCTCCTCATGACAAGGTTGGTCAAGCCCGTACGCCTGGTTGAAAAGACGCTCTAATTGAATCTCAAGGCGATCCATGCGTTCATCCATCCGTCAAACCCAATCCGAAACCACAACTAAATAAGATCCGAATTTCTAGAAAATGGACATGGACAAATCTTGAGAAACTGTGGCGTAAAGATCACCGCTCGAAGTATATGCATTAGAGGTGGGTGGAGTGTAAACGTTGTAGCTCAAAATATAGAAATCTTGAAACGGTGGAGCATACGAGTCAGCGCACGGGTAAGAATAAGGTGAGGCGAGTTGTGCATGAGAATTGTCAAAAATCGTATCATAATACCCGCGAGGCAGTGCATAAGTATCCATGCTCGGATTACAACAATATGAAGGACATGGACCAGAGTAATAAAAAGGATGGGCCCATTATCGATCGCTCGGAGCATACGGGTCATAATACGATGGAGGAACTTGGCAATCGAAAGTTGGAGCATAAGGGTCATCATATGGAGAACTAGCTCGATAGTTTGCCATCTTCAGTTGAATTAATCTCGAATTTCCAAAGATGTGTCTTCAAAGCACAACACTCAACAAACGAGATTAAACGTACCAGAAAGAACAAAAACAAACAAAAACAAAAATCACAAACAAAAAAATAAGAACACGAACAACAGTCACTAAGAGCAAACACCAAAAATAGCGACCTTTACCCTTCCCCAGCAGCGGCGCCAAATTTTAAATCGAACTTTTTACACCTACTTTTTATTTATAAATAAAAAGCTCGTCCGCAAGAGAACGGAGCAGATGTAGGTGGTAAGTTGAACTCGAGTCGAATCACAAGGAAGACTAATCAGAAGTTATTCCGGTGTTTGGTCCTACGAACGAGCACTACTACAGAAAACCCCCAACAACATCGGTTGTTTTTGCTAATAGGCATCAGTTTTACAACCGATGCCTATTAGACCGACGCCTATAACCTGGACTTTAGGCATCGGTTTTACAACCGATGCCTATAATAGACATATGCATCGGTTGTTTGACCATAACCGATGCATATAGTCATCACAAGCCGATGCCTAATGTCCATATACAATCACCAAAGGCATCATTTACTGTGAAACAACCGATGCCTATAGTGGAACTATATGCATTGGTTTCACTGTAAAATGATGCCTAATTTTCACTACACGCATCGGTTCTTTCCAAAACAACCGATGCCTACAGTGTAGGTATAGACATCAATTTTATTCTACAACCGATGCCTAATGTCCTCTAAGGCATCGGTTATTGGAAAACAACCGATGTCTGAAGGGGAACTATAGGCATCGGTTTTTAAATACAAACCGATGTCTAAAGGTACACTATAGGCATCGGTTTTTGTTCTATAAAAACTGATGCCTAATGTTCTCTGAAGGCATCGATTGTTGACAACACAACTGATGCTTATAGTTTACCTTTAGGCATCAGCTTTGACATGCAACCGATGCTTAATGTCTATATATACGCATCGGTTTTTTGAAAGCACCGATGCCTCGTGGCGAGATTTAGGCATCGTTTCGTATCTCAAAACCGATGCATACCTGTTAACTATAGGCATCGGTTTCTTGTCTACATAACCGATGCCTATAGTGACCTATAGGCATCGGTCATTGTTGAGTAACCGATATCGATTTTTTAAGTATATGCATTGGTTTTGTTGTCAAGAACCGATGTATATAACAATGTTAAAAATCGATGCCTAAACCTGATTATATGCATCGTTTTGCACAAACCGATGCACAAAATTTTTGATAAAATTTTTTCAGAATTTCAAAAATTTTATTTTAAAACCTGTCCAGAAAATTGATAATTACCATTTGCAAAAAATTAATTTAATAAAAAAAAGCATTCTATTCAATAATAAATAATTCAAATGCAGAAATTCTCATCCTATCTAATAAAACTTAAGTTGAACTAATTATTCTCATCTCACAAGTATAGCAAACAAACACCAACCTCATAGAATCATGTTCAACAGCACAAAGCTCGTAAATAAAAAGCATCTCGTTTCCTTCCAAAGGAGAATCCACAGAGCCTTTCCTCCATTCTTGTGTTGAAGTTTGGCTCCGAACAACACCTCGTTCTTGAATTCCAATCTGGTCCAGAGGCACTCCGAGCTGGTGACTACCCGTGCTCAAGGGGAGGAAGCTGTGTTCGAAAGGGGAAAGACTGTCGGCGCCGAGGAGTATCGAACTGAGACTCTTGGGCCTATGATGAGCGCCTCGTACTTATCCACTATGCAGGAGGTCCTCCAAATGCTGAAGAATGGGGCTTCTATTCCTGATTTTGAGAAGCATATTGCTGAAAAAATGGTGGAGTATGGCATGGGGGGTGGTGAGGCCGACATGGACGCTGATGGTGAGGAGCAGGAAGATGACGATGATGATGAGGATGGCGAGGATTGATTTGCACTCCTTCTGACCTGATGTTTTCTGTATTTTAATGGCACGCACTTTTGGGCGGCCAAGCTTGATGTTTCTGAACAATTTCCAATCCTAAATTTGAATCGGCTTGTTTTGACCGACTTTTCCTTTTTAATCGTTCTGTACTTAGTTTATTTTCGTTTGCTTTCATTTGGTGGTTTTGATGATCTAAATATGCATGCATGTTGCCTTTTTTTTAATTCCGAGCTCAGCAATTTGAGCTCGGAATATTGAGCTCGACAATTTTGAGCTCGACAACTTTTCTCAAACTTGTTCTTTTGGGTGTGCCGGCTCAATTTGAACTTCGTGTTTTGATCTCGGCATTCAGACACCAGAATTTTGAAATCTTGCTCACTTTAATATGTCGAGTCAATTTTGAGTTTGACTCTTTTAAGCTCGGCACGTTGAGATCAGACTTTTTGAAAACTTTCTCTTTTTTGCGTGTCGAGTTAATTTTGAGTTTGACTCTTTTTGGGCTCGGCACGCTGAGCTCGGATTTTTTGAAAACTTACTCTTTTTTACGTGTCGAGCTAATTTGAGTTTGACTCTTTTTGAGCTCGGCACGTTGAGCTCGAATTTTTTGAAAGCTTGCTCTTTTTTACGTGTCGAGCTAATCTGAGTTTGACTCTTTTTGAGCTCGACACGTTGAGCTCGAATTTTTTGAAAGCTTGCTCTTTTTTACATGTCGAGCTAATCTGAGTTTGACTCTTTTTGAGCTCGCACATGTTGAGCTCGGATTTTTTGAAGGCTTGCTCTTTTTTACGTGTCGAGCTAATTTGAGTTTGACTCTTTTTGAGCTCGGCACGTTGAGCTCGGATTTTTGAAGACTTGCTCTTTTTTACGTGTCGAGCTAATTTGAGTTTGACTCTTTTTGAGCTCGGCACGTTGAGCTCGGATTTCTGTTTTGCTCTTAGCGAGCATGGTGTTATGATGGGGTTTTTATAAGTGAGATCGACCTGGTGAGGTCGGTCTATCACTTTTATTTGGTTTTGGGGCTAGGAAGCCCCTTGCTTTTGTCGATCTGTGTTCTCAAAGAATAACGAGAAATGAAAATTTTATTGATAATATTTCTTAAGGTATACAACGTTCCAAGGGTGTGCGAATTTCTTTCCGTCTAAGTACTCTAGGTGGTAAGCCCCATGTTGGAGGGTTTCTGATACTCTGAATGGTCCCTCCCATTTTGGTTTGAGGGAACCTTGATTCGGTCCGAAAATGCGTTTGAGGACCAAGGTCACCGACTTTGAAGGTTCTGGCCTTCACTTTTGAGTTGTAGTAGCGTTCACTTCTTTGCTTGTAGATCGCATTTTTCTAGTTCGGCATCCATTCTTCTTTCCCTCGAGGAGGTCGAGTGCGGCTCGGCAAGCCAAGTCATTTTTCTCTTCCTCGAAGTGTGCTACTCGGTAGGATGGTGTGCCGATCTCAACTGGTATGACCGCTTCTGATCCAAAGGCTAGTGAGAACGGGGTTTTATCTGTAGATGAGCGTTGTGTTGTTCTGTATGACCATAAGACACCGGGTAGCTCCTCTGGCCAGCTTCCTTTCAGATCTTCCAAATTCTTTTTTAGTGTGTATTTGAGGATCTTGTTGGCCGCTTCGACTTGTCCGTTCGATTGAGGGTGGTATGGTGTGGAGAAATTATTTCTGATGCTCAGCTCCCCGCAAAATGCCTTGAACCTCTTGCTGTCGAACTGCTTGCCATTGTCAGATACTATTGAGAGTGGCACTCCGAATCTACATATGATTGATTTCTAGACAAAATTGATGATCTTCTGGTCGCCTATGGATGCCAGCGGTTCGGCTTCTGCCCACTTGGTGAAGTAATCCACCGCGACTACCGCATACTTTACTCCTCCTTTGCCCTTCGGTAGTGGACCGATCAGGTAAATTCCCCATTTTGCGAACGGGCAAGGCGAGTATAAGGAGTTGAGGGTTTCTGCGGGAGAGTTGATCTGGGGTGCAAACACTTGGCATTTTTTTCACTTTCTGACCTTCTCGATCACGTCCTTTTTCAAGGTCGGCCAATAATATCCTTGTCGGATGAGCTTGTGAGCCAGTGACTGTCCTCCTATGTGGTTTCCACAGATGCCCTCATGTACCTCTCTCAGCTCATATTTGGCGTCTTGTTCATTCAAGCAATAAAGTAGGGGAATGGAGTACCCCCTCTTGTACAACAGCCCATCCACAATGGTGAACCGATCTGACTTTGTTCGTATTGATCGTGCTTCAGCTCGGTCTTCTGGGAGCACTCCTTCGTTCAGGTAAAGTAGGAATGGCTTCATCCAGCTCTCCTTTCTGTTCTGAACTTCCTCATTCTGTTAGGCTTGGCTAGCCGAATAGGCGGCGGCGACATCAAGTGCTGTTGTTGAATGGTGGCTGACTGCCACTGTGTCCAGCTCCTCGACGCCCAAGCTGGACACTAGCTTGGCTAAGGAGTCTTCTGGGACATTATCATTTCATGATACGTGGATGATCTCGACTTCAAATTTAGCTAGGCGAGCTTTAGTGAGCTCTAGGTACGATGCCATTCTGGGTTCCTTAGTTTCATACTCTCCGTTAATCTGATTCACCACTAGTTGGGAGTCGCTCTGTATTTTCAGATTCCTGATCCCCATTGAGGCCTCTGTTCCGAGACCATCTAGGAGTGCTTCATACTAAGCTTTATTATTAGTCAACGGAAATTAGAAGCGTACAAATGAGCAGAAAGGCTTCTTTTCAGGACTCACTAACACTATTCCAGCCCCATCTCGGCCAGTTGTCGATGAGCCATCCACGTACATGATCCAATGTTCAGCCTTTGCGTGGACTGACTCAACCGCGGGGGTGAACTCGGCTACGAAGTTGGCCAGAGCTTGCCCTTTGATGGCCGTTCTCGGTTCATAAGCTATGTCGAATTATCCGAGCTCGACTGCCCATTTGATCATCCTTCCTGAAGTGTCAGGGCGGTGCATGATTTGTTTTAAAGGGAAGCTCGTCAGTACAACTATCCTGTGTTCCAAGAAGTATGGGCATAACTTTCGTGAGGAGGTGACGAGGGCGAAGTCTAGCTTTTCCATGGCGGCTGAGTATCTCAGCTCGACGTCATGCAGGGCGTGGCTCGTGTAATATACCGACTGTTGTCCGTGCTTGTCTGATCGGACGATTGCCGAGCTGACTGCCGACATTGAGACAGCTAAGTAGAGGTACAACGACTCTTCCCTTACTGGTTTCTGTAAGGTCGGCACACTTATCATGCATTTCTTCAGCTTTTCAAAAGCTACTTGGCATTCCACAGTCCATTTGAAAGTTTTGTTTTTCTTGATTGCTTCAAAGAAAGGTTTGCACTTGTCCGTGGATCTGGATATGAAACGATTCAGAGCGCCCATTTTGCCGATTAAGCTCTGCACTTTCTTTATGCTTCTAGGGGGTTGTAATTCAGTTATAGCTCGGATTTTATCTGGGTTGGCTTCAATGCCTCTTTGGCTTACCATATAGCCTAAAAAATTTCCTGAGCTAACTCCAAAGGAGCATTTCTTTGGGTTTAACATCATTCGGTAAACACGCAAAACTGAAAACATTTTATTCAGGTTATCGATGTGGTCAGTTGAGTACAAAGACTTGATGAGCATGTCGTCTGCATAGACTTCCATAGTTTTTCCTATCATACTAGCAAACATTTTATTGACGAGGTGCTGATAGGTAGACCCAGCATTCTTCAAGCCAAACGGCATCATGGTGTAGTAGTAGAGACCTCTCGCCGAGTAGAATGGTGTGTGTTCTTGGTCGTCTGGGTGCATCGCGATTTGATTGTAGCCCGAGTAAGCATCCACAAAGCTCATCAACTCGTGTCCAGCAGTTGCATCCACCATGTAATCAATGTGAGGGAGTGGATAGCTGTCCTTGGGACAAGCCTTGTTGAGGTCTGAAAAACCGATGCACAGCCACCACTGGCCTGTTTGTTTCTTGACGAGAACAGGGTTAGCTACCCAAACCGGGTACCTGACCTCTCAAATGAACTTATTATCTAGTAGCTTCATGACCTCTAACTCCAGCACCTCGTATCGGTCTGGGCTGAGCTTCCTCCTTTTATATATAACTGACCTGACATTTTTGTCAATGTTAAGTCTGTGGCAAGCTTGTTCTGGGTCGATGCCCTGCATATCAACGTGTGTCCAGGCAAAGACATCTTGATTTTCTTTCAGGAAGCTTATCAACTCCAACCTGATGGTCTCCTTGAGATCATGGCCGACCCGGAGTTGTTTGTTCGGGTCGCTCATCAATCGATATCCAATCTAGCTCCTCTACCGTCTCCGCATGAATAGCCTTTCTTTTAAAACTCAGTTTTCGAGGGTCCAGCTCATCCTTCCCCACTTTCAGCTCGGATTTTTTAGTTTGGCAGACAATGTTTTCGGACTCCCGTATCGGCTCTTTGCCTGGACGCCGACCTCTGTCCCTACTCAGGTCGGCATCTTCCTGCTCGGCAAACTTGAGCTCGGATTTGCCTAGAGAGCTCCTTTTCTAACTTTTCCTTATTCTGTTCGATTTGGCCGAGCTCGACATTTTCGTTGGTGTCCTGAATGGAGCTCGATCTTTTTTCCGCTTCTTCTTCTGTGAGCTCGGCGGCCTTTTTTGAGCTCAGCACATCCTTGTTTCCTGGCTCTTCGCTTGCTTCCTCAATCTGTTCTTTGCCCGTTTTCATTTGTTCAACCATGTTTATCTGTTTTGGCCTGATTAACCAACTGCATTCCCGAGCAGCTACTTGATCTCCTCGGTGCTCGCATTCACCTAAGATGCCTGGGAATTTGATCGAGTAGTGGTAGACTGACATTGCACTTTTCAGGTCGTAAAGTGCTGGTCTGCCAATGAGGGCATTGTAATCGCTCGGGACGTCAATCACTTTGAAGGTTGTGAGTATGGTCTTTTTTTCTTCTCCTGTGCTGAATTCCACGGATAGTTTTACTTGGAAGAGAGTCTGCACGTAGCCGCCACTGATCCCTCTGATCCTTTCCTCACACGGCTCGATATATTCCTTTGGTACTCTTATTCTTCGGAAGGCTGGCAAGTAGATTATGCTTGCGTATGCACCGGGGTCTACGAGGACTCGATGCGATCGAATTCCTAAGATCGGCACTGTGATAACCAGCGCGTCCGAGTGTGGGTGGTCAAGCGGCGCTGCATCAGACTCATGAAAAGTAAAGGATGACACAAGCTTGTCCTCCTCGGTCTGGTCGACAAAATGAAAGACGTCAAATCTCATGACTTTTGTCTTTTGAATCGAGTTCCTTGCCTCCCTGATCAAGGTCTTCCTTTTTCTGTTTGACATCTCTTCCTCCGCTCGGCTGGTGTTAGCGAAATCCAGTATCTCTCTTGGTGCCCCGGCTCCAGCAGCTGGGGGTGGGGGTGGTTGATTGTTACCTCTTCGTTCCTGTCTGGCTTGATGGTTTTTTGAAAATGGCAACAAGTTCCAGTCGTCACAAACTTTGATCAGCGCGCGGACTAAATCGTGGCACTCTTCTGTGTTGTGCCTAATTGACCCGTGATACCTGCAGAATCTCTTCTTGTCGAGCAGGGAAGGATCTTTCTTGATGGGTCGGGCTGGAGGGAGAATGTCCAGGTCCTTTATTCGCTCAAAAATCATGGTGGCTGCCATTGAGTAGACCTCACTGTACTCGGCAAGGAGGTCAGTATGATTTTCTTGGAGTTTTTTCGTGGTCACTTGAGGACTTGGGTTCTTGTCGCTTTTTCGGGCAGGCTTGTGACTTTGTGGAAATGAGATGACTGGGGCGGCCATATTCTGCTCAGTTGCGATCAGGGATGCGGCCAGTGCAAGGAACTCCTAGAAAGTCTTAGGGTCCTGCTTGTTATTGATCCACTTGAAGAATGAATTGTCAAACAA
The DNA here is from genome assembly GCA_014905375.1 of Phtheirospermum japonicum. Classification (NCBI taxonomy): domain Eukaryota; kingdom Viridiplantae; phylum Streptophyta; class Magnoliopsida; order Lamiales; family Orobanchaceae; genus Phtheirospermum; species Phtheirospermum japonicum. Next base: position 572,165 of record BMAC01000710.1, read on the forward strand.
TCCGTTCTGAGCTAAAATGAGTAGAGCCTCATCGCCGCAGGGCTGAGACTCTTAGACTTGTTTGGTGAATCGAGCTATATAGCTTTTCAGTGATTCATTCGGTTGCTGGACAATGGTGGCGATGGCTCTTTTCGGTGCAACTGAGGCCTTGGACACCATGTAGTGCCCTCAGAATAAAGATCTCAACTGTGGCCATGAACAGATAGAGTGACGCGGTAGTAATCGGTACCATTTTAGCGGGGCTTCGTCCAATTTCATGGAGAACATTCGGCACCTGTATGTGTCAGACGCGCCGAGCATGTCCATGTAGTTCTGGTAGTGACTCAAATGTGAGTCAGGGTCACTGCTCTGCTCCCTTTGTACAAAGCAATTGGATGGATCTTCAGCTTTCCCTTTAGCGGTTCAGAGAATATTTGGATAGACAGGGGGGACTCGTCATCACATGCCGAGCTGATTACGACAGGTCGCGAGATCGGGTATGTCGGTCGAACCGGGGGAGTAATTTGCTTGGCTTCCAGTTCGGCGATTATCTGCTTCAAATACTTCAGCTCGGCCAACTCCTCATTTGGATTACGTGGGATGCTCATGGCCACACTCTTGCTGTTAGCCTATTTCTCGGGATGGTCTTCCTGTGCTTTGCTAGATGGCTTTGCGAGCCGAGCAAAGACATTCTGGGGGGAGGAGAATGTGAGACGACACGCAATGGGAGGTCTCTCGGGCCTGCTCTTAGCATTCAGCTCGGTTTCCTCCTCTAATCTTCTTTTTCCATTTTTCTTTGCTGCTTCGCGAGCTGGGTCTGACTATGATTGCCCTTCCTGAATGTCAGCATTCTTGGGATTGCCGACCAGAGCTTCTGGCGTCAAGATTGACCTTGCTGCCTTTTTCATCATCTTTTCGAATTCTTTAGCAAAAGCAGGGTGCTTCATGAACGAGCGTACTTGTTCCGGGTCGAGCTCATTTGGACCCGATTGCACCGTCTTCTTCTGGAGCTCCTGACGAGGATTTCTCCTTGGATTTTCTGAAGGACTCATATTGACGAACAGGGTGAACAGAAAACTCCTCTTTGTATGAACCAACCTCAAATGCAGTGAAGTGTTGAGGTTCATTTCCTCACGAAAAAACGAAAATTGGGCAGAAGATAGAAAATGAAATTTGAAGTGCTGAGTGAGCAAGTGGGACAGCAGATCACAAGAGACCTCCTTATATTGCCATTTTGTTTATGTTAAGAGTAACACAACCAATACAAAACCAAAAAATAACAGGAGAACATCAATCAGATAGCAGAAAACGAGTAGGAAAAAGTGCTTAACTTTTATTCCCAAGAAATCAGATCAGATCGGCCTTGGCCGGGTCCTTTTACAAGTACTCAATATCAGATTACAAGCTTTCTCTCTTTAAAGCTCTCTATCTTTCTCTCTCTCTAGAAGATTGAGGATCCTTTTCTCTCTCTTGGAGAGGCTATTTATAGTTTTCACTTGAAACCCTAATTGGACACCTGTCACTCTCCTATTGGTCCTCCAAGATATCTGCTCACGTATCTACCGCCTCAACACCGAGCTCAGACTTTTTCCACCGACTTGATCCGATCTCAACGGTTAATCTTCGCAAATCGAATCTGGAGACGTCAACCTGACTCCTCAGTTTGGAAAGTTGAGGTCGTAGACTGATCGGAGGAGAACTGGCTTAGGCAGCGCACCCCTCGGAAGGGACCGCCTGGCATTCCCGGGAGCGGTCCTGCTCGGCAGTGTGCCAAGCTCAATCTGCTCGGCAACTCTCTGTCCGGCGTGGACTTTGTAGGACTCGACGGACTGTGCTGGTCTGCTCAGCAAAGCCCTGATCGGCGGTCCTATTCAGCACTTGCCAAGCGCTGCTCGGCGGTTCTACTTGGCGCTCTACTCAGCGAGACCGTGTTCGGTGATCCTGCTCGGCATTGTCTTTACGGGACTCGGCGGACTGCGCCGGTCTGCTCGGTAAGACCCAGCTCGGCAGTCTTGCTCGGCGAGACCCTGTTCGACGATCCTACTCGGCATCGTCTTTACAGGACTCGGCAGACTGCGTCGGTCTGCTCGGCAAGACCCTGCTCGATAGTCCTGCTCGGCGGCCTTGCTCCGTAGATGTGGGCCCGACGGCCCGACACGGATATGCCCGGTGAGTGGCATGCCGTGTGCTCCAGCTCGGCAGGTCTGTGTCCGACATCGCGCGGATGTGTTTGGCAGGTCATTGCACTGGGTGCTCCAGCTCAGCAGATCTGTGCCTGACACTGCGTGGATGTGCTCGGCTTGGTTCGGCACTTGTCTCCTTGGCGATATCGACCATCAACAAAAAGTTCGACCCAAAATTTAGCGTCATTGCTGGGGAATGTGAAAGGTTTTAAAATGTGTTCGTTTGTTTGTGATTAGTTAGTGTAGTTTAATTTCCCTTTGTTTCACCTCGATTTGTTTGATCGTTCGTTAAGTGTATGCAAGGATAAAGGTTATTTGGGGGAGAGCTTGTCCCATTCATTGATAACATCCACAGGGGCAATAGAACAAGAGCCGCACCCTTCGGAGTTGACGGCGAGAGTTCTTGAGAAGATCCGATAGACGAGTCATCAATGGACCTTTCTGAGGTAAACCCAAACTCACCGGAAGATGAAAATAAACAAATGGCGTACAAAATTCGTACGTGAACCACAACCCGTACGATGCACGGATGCCTTATGCCAATCACAATCAAGGCCCATACGATGATCCACCATACAATAAAGTCCCTTGCAATCAATAATCATACAATCAAGGTCCTCGACCAAATCAACCACCGCACCAACACGTCCCACAACTTCAATATGAACAACAACCACCGTACAATCAACAACAAAAACCACCGTACAATCAACAACAATAACCGTACTACCATCCAGCCCGAGGTCTGTATACACGTCCCAACGGGCCCTACCAATAACAAGAGAGTCGTCTGACCCGTATGCGAGAGTTTGCTCGGCCCTTCTACATCATGAATCCGATTGGGCCCCGCAGCTTGAGACTATGAGGTTAAGGAAACCCACTTATATCAATTGCCTTCCTTCTATGGACTCCCGAAATAAGACCCACTTAACTTCATTCGATAATTTTACGCCGTCATCCAAATCTTTTCGCTCCAAGGCCTTCATGAAGATCAATTGAAAATGCAGTGTTTTCCATACACCTTGAAGGACTGGGCGAAAGCTTGGATTATGTCATTAGAGACTGATTCTCTTACGAACTGGGATATGGTGTACGACCAATTCATGGGAAAGTATTATTCGAACCAAACAATGGCTCAAATCCGGGTAAAGATATCATCCTTCAATCAAGCGGATGGGGAGACTTTCCACGAGGCTTGGTAAAATCTTAAAGAACTTCTGATGTAATGCCCACATTATCACAACCCACCCGAATTCGTCAGCCAATTCTTCTACGATGGGCTCATTCTTACCTTTCAATATATGGTTGAGAATGCTGCCAGGGGGATATAGAATCACAAACGGCCCAAGAAGTGTACGATATTTGTGAGTCAATAAGCTAAAATTCTCAGCAAAAGAGCTCTTGATCGAAGAAAGTGTCCGTTCACGAAGTGGAGGTATCGCGTGCGTCTCATGACTACACAAAGAGAATTACCGAGTTGACGAGGCCAGTAGCCTCATTGCAAACTCAAAATATGCCTTTCTCAAAGCGTTCCTCAATCACCAATGCATACCGAGACATGTGAAATTTGTGGAGTGTACGGGCATGGGGCAAATCTTTGCCAAGTGACATTTGAGCCAACTGACGAAATTGAGGATCAAGCTCAAGCTGTTCAAGGCTATCAAGTGAATTAAGCCGGCCAAGGTTATCAAAATCGCTACCCATGCAACAATGACCCGTATTCACAAATTTACAATCCGAGTTGGAAGAATCACCCGAATTTATCTTGGTCAAACAATTCAAACGGGGGGAACCAAGCGTATAACACTAGGCAACAAGGCAATTTTGCCTCCTAACAACCATATAAACAACAAAGGGGCAAGATTCGTTCTAAACGTGGACACCTTACAAACTGGCACCAAAAGGCCAAGCATCATTCTAATCACCTCCATCGAATCAAGCACCCATTCCGTCAATGCTCGACGAAACATTGTGTACACTTACACAATTTATGCAATGCACCGAGAAAAGGATGAATAGTCTTGAGACGATAATTGGCCAACTTGTCGTGCAAATTGGGAAGAACGAGCCGGGGAAATTACTGAATCAACCATCACAAGAACGTTGCTTCACCTGAAGAAAGATCTACAGCCACCCAATTAGAACGATGGCGTGGAGATGAACACCACCCCATCCTCGGAAGATGTTGAAAAGGAGTTTGAACCCACTAAATTTCTACATAAAGCTTCCTATGTGTATCGGCCTCCCATTCTACATCTGAGACGCCTGCAACCAGAAAAGCAAGATAAATAATTCTTTGATTTATATAATATGCTTTCTAAGTTTAATGTAAATTTGCCATTGCTTGATGTGATAAGAAATGTTCCCTCCTATGCTAAGTTTCTCAAAGACTTAGCATCAAAAAAGAGATATTTTATTAAAATGAATAAAATTTGTCTTTCAAATGCGGCAAGCGTTATACTTTGCAATTCCCTTCCCCCTAAGGAAAGCGACCTCGAGATTTTTTGTATAAAAGTTACTTGGGGAAATGGTAAAGAAACTCGGGGTATGCTCGACCTTGGGGCGGGGATCAATTTAATGCCTTTCTCTATTTTTGAGCAGTTTGATCTAGGTGAGCTCAAACCGACAAATATGAGACTTAAATTGGCGGATCGGTCTGTCCAGTATCCTAAAGGGATTGTCGAAGACATCCTCGTGTAAGTCAGAAACCTCATTGTCCCCGTTAACTTTGTGATATTGGGCATTGGGGAGGTGCGAGATGATAGCTGGGAGCATACGATTCTGTTGGGCTGACCCTTCATGGCCACGACCAATACGCTCATAGATGTGAAGAACGGTAGCATGACCTTGTCCGTTTTGGACGAGTCGGTCACCTTCTCCATCCACGACTTAGAAGCAACATCATCTTCATCCATGAACACTGGATGTTCATTCGTCGATCCCATTGCCCTTCTCGTGCAAGACAAGCTCGAAGAAGAATCTGTCATCCATGATTTCCTCAAGACGGCAACTCATGGCTCACCGAGGATGACGATTGGCTTGGTCCTAATTTTGAGGGGGTGATTAACCTTTGCGAGCATGGAGGTGATAAACTAGACATTGAACTGAAGGCTGAACTCAAACCCCTCCAGAGAATTCATCTGAAATATGTTTTCCTTGAAGAAGGCGAAAAGAAGCCCGTTATCATTTTTGCTGAATTATCGAGGGAAGAAGAGGAGGCCTTGATCGATGATATTAAGAAGTTTTAAGGAGCCATCAGGTGGAGATTGGGGGACATAAAGGGATAAGTCCAGCCACGTGCATGCACCTTATAATATTGGAGGAGGGTACGAAACCGGTTTGAGATGATCAATGCCGTTTGAACCCGAATTTGACGGAGGTAGTGAAAAATGAGATCTTCAAGTTGATTAAAGAGGGAATTATTTTCCCAGTTCCTGATAATGAATGGGTGAGCCCCGTTCATGTGGTTCCAAAGAAAGGCTGAACCACAATCATAAAAAACCACAAGGGAGAGATCGTTCCGATGAGGTTGACCACAAGTGGTGCATGTGCATCGACTACAGAAAGCTCAACACTGTTATGAGGAAAGATCACTTCCCACTCCCATTCATCGATCAGATGCTCGATAAGTTGGTTGGGTATCGGTATTATTACTTCCTCGATGGCCTATCCAGGTATTATCAAGTTGCCATAGCTCTAGAAGACCAACAGAAGACGACATTAGAAGTTTCTTAGGGCACGCGAGATTTATAGACGTTTTATAAAGACTTTTTGAAAATTAGTCGCTCATTGTGTCAATTGCTTTGTCTTGATGTGCCATTTGTATTTGACAATTCATGTTTAAATGCGTTCAATCTACTTAAAGAAAAGTTGACCACGGCTCCGCTGGTCATTGCCCCACATTGGCCCCTTCCTTCTGAAATAATGTGTGATGCATGAACGATGCGGTGGGGGGCATTTTGGGTCAACGAGTGGATATTCTTCTATGTGTAATTTATTACTCGAGTCTTATGTTGAATGAGGATAAAAAAAAAACTATACCACCACCGAGAAAGAACTTTTAGCTGTGGTGTTTTCACTTGAAAATTTTTGATCGTACATAATTGGGTTTAGAGTCATTGTCCATATCGATCACGTGGCTCTCCGTCACCTTTTTAACAAAACTCAAAGTAAGCCGCGTTTGATCTAATGGATACTCTTGCTTCAAGAATTCGATGTCGAAATTCGAGATAGGAAGGGTTATGAAAATGTGGTGGTGGATCATTTGTCTCGTTTGAGTGTAGAGGGAAATGTGCATGAGCATTAACATTTAAATGATTTTTTTTATGAATTCACATATGCTATTTCTTCTCACCCCACCCCTTGGTTTGCTGACATTGTTAACTATCTTGCTTGTGGCCATTTGAGGGTTGCATTATCCTTCCAAGAACATAAGAGATTTCTTTTGATTTGCAGGAATCACTTTTGGGAGGACCCATTCCTTTTCCAGTTCGGGAAAGACGACATCATTCGGAGTTGTATTCCTGAGGATGAGCAAGAGAGTATCTTGTTATTTTGCCACGATCAAGAATGTGGCGGCCACTTCAGAGGACAAAAGACCACTTTTAAGGTCCTTCAATTGGGATTCTATTGGCCGATGCTATTTAAGAATGCTCACGAGTTTTGCAAGTTCTGTCACCGATGCCAAAGAACGGGGAATATTGGCAATAGGAATGAGATGCCAATGACAAACAATCTTGTGGTGGAAAATTTCGACGTGTGGGGCATCGATTTCATGGGACCGTTCGTGACGTCTTTTGGGGACGAGTACATCCTAGTCGCCGTTGACTACGTGTCCAAATGGGTTGAAGCCATCCCCACTAAGACATGCGATGCCAAGGTCGTACTCAAATATTTTCAAGAGAACATTTTCAGTCGGTTCGTGTTCCTGAGGGCCATTATCAGTGATGGAGGCACCCGTTTATCCAACAAATCGTTCGAAAAGTTGATGACAAGATATCGAATAAAGCATAAGGTGGCCACAACTTATCATCCTCAGACTTCGGGCCAAGTCAAGATGAGAAATAGGCAAATCAAGTCCATTCTTGAGAAGATCATTCAACCGTGCCGTAAAGATTGGTCGACTAAACTCATCGACGCTATTTGGGCGTACCGGGCGACGTACAAGATGGTTTTGGGAACTATCTCTTATCGGATAGTATATGGCAAGACATCTTACCTTCTAGTCGAGATGGAACACCGATCCTATTGGGCTATACGAGCAGCTAATTTCGATTTGACGCAAGTTGGCGCTGTACGAGGGCTACAACTTGAAGAGCTCGATGAGATAAGGAACAAAGCTTACGAGAATGCCGATATATACAAGAAGAAAGGGAAGCTTCAACATGATAAGAAGCTCGTCACTAAAGACCTTAGAGCCGGAATGCAAGTCTTACTGTACAACTCTCGTCTCCGTTTGTTTCTCGGGAAACTCAAGTCACGATGGAGTGTCTCCTTTCTAGTTGAAGACGTGATGCCATAGGGGTGGTGAGGATAGTCAACGAGAAGACCCAAGAGCGTTCTCAAGTCAATGGCCATCGTGTCAAACTGTATTTTTAAGGAGCGAGGGTGATTCAAGCTTAGGAGACCAAAAACCTTAATGACCCATCTGCCGCCTAGACGATGCAAATTCATCAAGTTAGTGATGTTAAACAAGCGCTTCTTTGGAGGCAACTCAAGCACTTTGTATCTTTTTTGAAATTTCTATATATTTCTTCTCTAACCTTTCTTTGTTTTCGTATTTATTGTGTTTTGCTTTGTTTTCCTTTTTTATTAGTACAATTGGGGGAATTCTCGCAGGCCTGGACTTCTGATTGAAGAACGTTGATTATTTGAGTGAAAACGAGGTGCAGGGTAGCGGTTGTCGATCAACGACCAACCTCGATGCGGCGTCGACACCACTCTAATGCTGGCGTCAATTGACCAGCCAATCAACAAAATGTTGACGATCTCTCTGTTCGTCCCATTAATGCTTCTTAGATCGACGCCATTGGTCGATGAGCTCTCTGCTCATCCCGTCGATGCTTCGTCGATCGATGCCAGTGGTCGAAGAGCTCTCTGTCTATCCTGTTGATGCTCTTTTAATCGACGCCCTTGGCCGACGATCTCTCTGTCCCCACCATCGACCTCTAATCGATCGACGGGTCCATTGATGCCGACCCAAAACTAGCCCGATTGGTGACTTAAAATCCGGATTTTTGACCCGGACGACAAACGACCCACGACCTTCTCTATTAAAAACTGCCCCCCTCCTCTTCTTTCTTGCTACTTCTTCACAAACAACACAAAAAAACCCCAACGATCATCTTTTCCTCTCTTCTTCTTGTTCCTTCCAAACAAACAACAATTTTCCCTCAATTTCCCGATAATTCACTCCATTTTTTCTAACGACTATCCAACGAACATTCTTCAATTCCTGAAGAATCACTCAAAATCCCCATATTTCCTTTTTCTTTCTCCACCTTAAAGAAAAACAAAAAGGTGGGGGGGCTACACTTACGAACTCTTTGGGGCTTAATTCTGAGGTAATTCGCTTAAACAAACTCTTTGGGGTGTCGTTATTTTTTGTTTGTTGAGAAAGGGTTACTTTGGGTTCAAGTTTTCTCCAATTCCTTCCCTTTTTAAACACGCATGCCAAGTGTTCGATAAAAGTCCTCAAAAACACAAAACTCAAATTTCTTTTCTTTTCAATCCTACACTCGTAAACCATGTCGGGGGAGGGTAAAAGAAAAGATATCTCGGGAATATACGATGCCCCATTCCCAATTTACGCGAAAGACGAGGGGAAGGTGTTTGAGATGATTAAGGGTTAGGAGTTTGCGACCCATTGAGTCATTGATATCAATGAAATTGAGGAATGGGCCTAAGAAGGGTCGAAGCACCACGTCGACGTCTTTCGGTACATCGAAGGACTTGGATGCGCGATGTTTACCTGGATGCACCTACCCGATTTTCGTGAACTTATGCTCGAGTTCTTTTCGACTTTAAACATCTATCCTGATAAGACATTCTCATGCTGACTTGGAGACAATGAGATTCAAGTGAGAAAGCACATTATTGGAGAGGTTTGTTTTGCCGAGCGAGGGTGTTTACCCGATTCCACAAGAAGGCGAGTTCGACGACGGCCTCTTTTGGGCGGAAATAACAAGGGCGCATCCGGGAAATTGAACCTTGGTATTCATGTACGAGGATCAGCAACAACTCTGTGTATGTTGCCTACAACGTCCTAGATCACGTGGTGTTGTGCAAACAAGAAGCTACAGACGCGACCAAGCCGGAGCTCTTCGTGCTTTGGTGCTTGCTAAACGGTCGCCGACCCCTACTCGACCCCCTAATCTGGAATGGACTCCACAATATCGTGGCGAAGAAGCCGATAAGCAAAATACCGTGCCTCTCATTTGCTCTGCTCATTAGCGGACAAGCCCATTAATTTGGGTACGACCCAGTCGACAACGGTCTTTCGCCTCTCGGGATCTCGACCCTCTCGGCGGTACGTGTCTCGGAGACCCAAGCGCAAAACACCGGACAAGGTAGATACTCATCGCAATGCACTGACAAGAATGACGAGGCAGCCTCACAAACTGATTTGGGCCCAACCCCCATTTGAAATCTTTTTTTCAAGGAAAATCGGGACTTTCAGACGAAGATGTTCAATAATCTTCAGCTAATCGACGAAAATCTCAATAATCATCATGAAAACAATTGTTGAATATTTTGAAAGCTCAAAGCTCGTATCTCCCACCCCAAGGAGTATTTCGTCCAAGCCAACCCCTCTCATGCGACCAATTCTCAACCGGAGATGGACCTCGGCTACACTCCCTCCAACGAGATCWAAATTTAAAAAAAMYWAAMWTTTWWTTTTTTTYYTTKKKKTYTTTTTTCTTGTAGRCTCCCATCAACTTTGCCACTCGTCAAATATCATATGGCGCTCGGCTCATTAATACAAGCACGATCATAAGGAYGTCTTTCTCACTYTATTTCCYTTTACCATACCACGTTTAGTTTTCCTTGTTTTCAATGTGGWCATTGCRTGGTTTAGGTGTGGGGGGGTTTGTTMTTGTTTAGTAACTCTTTYGTATGCTTTCTTGTGTATATGATATGAGTTGTGTGTATTTATATTGACTGGAACCTTGACGAAGTGACGTGGTTAAATGCTTTGGTTATGTTGTTTGGACTTTCGTTCAACAATAGTATAATTCTGGGGTACTAAGTGTAAAGAACCTATGGAGTGTTATGTTTTTTGTTCTATTAATATTTCGTTCCAAAAGTCGAATACTCTCTACTATCCCTATTTTCAAATACCCTCTATTGGGTTTTGTGTAATTTTTCTTTTTATTTTTGGAGACGTTAAAAACTCCATGTGCATATCAAAAAAATGTAATAAGTTGCACATAACTACAAAAGATTGGATTCAATGAATTCTCATTTACGTTTTGTGAATATCATGCTCGTTTAGTACCTCAACTCTTTGGGTACTCAAAAAAAAAAAAAAAAAGAAAAGAAAAAAAGTACAAGAAGAGAAATCCTTGTACGAGTGAAGTTCTTATAATAAGTCGTGCAACCTTTGTATGCAATTTTATTTTCATTTTTTAGATTTTATTGTTAAAGAGGTGTATAGATGATTGGGTTAGTCGGGTACCGACTTAGCAGTTTGAACATGAATAGACTTTGGCCGAGATATGGATGGAGGACGTACATGGAGGGCAACACATTACTTTTAGGCATTCAGAAGAAAATCTAAATTTCTTATCTCAACGTATCGTGTCATCCTTTTAGTTGAGTTTCCAGTCGATTTAATGATTTAACTTTTCGAATCATTTGAATGCATTAGTGGTGAAGTTCATCGGGTGGCTAACTTTTCTTTGTCTACGTCTATATATATTCGGTCTTTCTTGAGGACAAGCAAAAATCTAAGTGTGGGGGAGTTGATTTGTACATATTTGTGTGTGTTTTCTATTTTCTTTTGCATTTTGTTTTGTGTGTTATAACGGATTTTAGGTCATTTTTCCTCACGTTTTTCTTCTTTTTAGTATTTTTGTAGGTCGATTCGTTTCTATCCCGTAACACCTTTTCCCTCTCAATTCGTAAGATGTTGTTCTAATTTCATTTAATTGACTGTTTCAGCTTTGGAATGATGAAAACCAGATAAGGGACGTAGAGCTTCTGTCGAATGACACGTCGTCGACGTATCCCGTCGATGCAGCATCGACTCTTACGTCGAAAGCAACTGCCGATCGAAGTGCAGAGGTTTTCCGGAATCCGTCGATCGACGGGCGCCCAATAGCGAAGTCGGCAGACTTGGTCGATTGACACACTGAGAGCTATGTACCACCATCGATCGACGGCCAGCATCTACGGAGGACGACGTCAAAGACACCATCAATCGATGCAAATCGATGGTCGATGGTCTTCATTTTCAGGTGAATTTACCACAACACCCTCCTCGTCCAACACTATTTAAATGATGTCTCTCTTTAGATAGACATTAGACCCGACCAAAACCAGATACTTACCATTTGGAAACCCTAGTTCCCATGTATTTGAATATTGGAATCTTCTTCTCACTCTCGCTTCATCCTTCTTTGAATTTGTTGCTTTCGATTCTCGAATTCGCACGATCCGGTGTTTGGATCCCCAGAACTCAACTCGTGGATAGTTTGTTAATTTATTTCTCTGCAATTCGTATTATTCATACGCTTGGGGTAATTTTCCTAGTTTGATTCTTGATTTTGTTTTGTGAATTCTAAATTTTTGGTTTTCGTAATGCGACTAGTGTTCATTCTGGATTTTGTCGAATTGGATGATTTGGTGCTGTTTTATTTGATTTAGCTTGTGAACTTGTTTGGTGATTTGATCATTTTTGCTTTCTTACTTATTTGATTCGTCGTTGTTTGGATGTTAGTTGATTTTCTTATCTATTTGGTTCTCATTATTTGATCGAACACCTTTGCTTATTATTTGTTATTCGTCATTTATTCTATTCATTTTTCATTTATCATGCTTGGGAATCAGTTTGAAACTTTAGTTGAATCATTTACTTACTTATTTAATTTAAAAGTCAATTCGATTGTCTATTTTTATTTATCAAAACAAAACAAACAACTAACTTAATTGATCGCGCTTTTAGATAATTTGTGTGTCGTAACGAATATTTTTAACTCCGACTGTCATTCCTCGAGAGATTCAATTCGAGTCAACTTGTCACTTACAACCGCTCTGTTCTCTTGCGGACGAGCTTTTTATGTTAATAAAAAGTAAGTGTTAAAAAGTTAAATTCAGAAATCCTTGTCCTCCAATTATATTGGATTATGCATTTCTATCCTCTCCTTTTTAAAGGACTGATCATGAAACATAAGCTCAATAAAATCTATTTTCGATCTCACTTTAATTTTGTACGTTATTAACCCATCCACCTTATCACATTTAAAACTCGAATAAGGCCAGTAGTAAACTTGAGGAGCTTGGGTAGCAAGTACAAATGGCTCATAACGATTGAATCAATTATTATAATTGACATCAACAAGATCATATCGGGGATGAACCTTTGTGCCTGTGGGAGTTGGATCAAACCACTCATAATATCTTGAAACCATGATATGTAGTCACACATCTTGATGGACCTAATGCTAGACGCTTAATGTACTTGTCGGTGACATTGTTCAAGGGATATTGTGCCTATAACGATGGAAAGTAATAAACATATTATTTATTAAGATTTCAATTTAAACTGCATATATATGTCAAAAATTTATGTAATTATTTTAGAAGAACTCAAATATCTCTCAAGCCAATCGACAAATTCACTTTTTAATCTTTTGTTGAGTCCACCATCTGTTATGTTTGAGACTGTTTTAATGTCTCCTTGAAGACACTGCATATGGAAAGGATTAAGACTRCCTTAGTATATTATATAATTAATATTTMRTTAAAAGTTATAAATATTGGCATTTCAAACCAGATAAAYCTTGGACTTCTTCACAKTTYAGTAAAACRTGATTTCTCACCGYCTTSARTTCTTCTTTGTCAAGAATCTTATTTCCTGATCCCGCRAAWKTTTCACCATWTTTTTTAAACACTGAAGGAACATCATCATCATYGTWTTCAACATTTTGTCCATCATCATTACGAGAYAAATTTGTCATTTTCATTTACACATGATCTTCAAAATAGTACAAAGTGAAAGTTGATGTCTCTTCGATAARWTATGCRTATACTATCRAGCCCTCGACGCTCGCCTTRTTCTTCACATWGWCCTTYAGTTTGCKAAGARATCTCTTGAATAGATACATYTAMTAATATTGCACTAAACCTSCAATTCTTGCCTCCTATGATCTTAGAGGAATATCACACTCTAAACGACTCATATCATCGGTCTCAAACACTCTGCAACTGGGGTTCTTGAAAAATAATTTTAGCTCCGTGAGGTCTTTTAACACAGGACGGGGAAGAATTTATTGAAATACAATTGGTATCAACCTTTGCATGAGTACATGACAATCGTGTCTCTTCATCCTTTATAATCTCAACTCCTTCATATCAATGCAATGCCCCAGATTTGATGCATATCCATCTAGAAATTGAAGAGCTTTTGCTCACTCGGATAAGACAACTTTTGATGTCTTATCCAATGTGTAACAAGCTTTAGTATCATACTCTCTGTTTGATACTAAATTCCAAATGGGTCTAACGTAAGTGTTTGAGTGTAGAAAGAAAGAAATAATTGATCCTAGAAGGAATTTTAATATCCATTATTAGATAGACAAAACCTTCCGGCCGACACCGTACATCACGTCATCAATGATGTATACAATATATATATATATATATATATATATATATATATAAATATATATATATATATATATATATATATATATATTAATCACATATCATATAACATAAATATTAATTAAATAGAACATTCACTTTCGGTCACCACGGTATTTGAAAATCCCCACCACGCACTTTTCAAAACCACCATCACATTTGGCCAAAAATTTCAAAATCCGTTATTCGAGGGACGAAACCTCCCGGTCGGAACCGTGCACTACGTCATCACCAACGTCAACACCAACCAATCACAACATGCATATATTAATCACATATCATAACATAAATATTAATTAAATACAACATTCACTTGCGAATCACCACTGCATTTGAAAACCACCGCACGAACATTTTAAAAATTTTCAAATACCTAAAATATTTATAATTCAACCCTATTTGAATTAATTGATAAATAACCCCCAAACTAATCCAACTTTCTGAAATCAAACCCAAACAGCGTTGTTATAAAAATGAACAGCTAGAGAGCCCAGATTGGTTCAGCTCGTTAAGGCTCAAACTCGACTCATTTATTTTAAAAATGAGCCGACCTCGAGCTCATAAAATGCTATTTTAGTTAACAAGCCAAGCTGAGCCCGGCTCGCAAGCTGTTCGATAGGCTGAACACTAGTCTCTAAAAGTAATTTTATATGTAGGTATATATCTTACGCACCCCCCCCCCCCCCCCCTGAACGCCACCCCCCGTAACCTTAATTCTATCTCGCAGTCACATTTCATAAATTGCATTGTGATAGCCATGGCCAAAACCCCTTCAGTGATCCGATAGACATGGCCTTCCATCATAACTCACCTTCTTCATCACTCCATTACCAGTCACCAAACCAAACCACCTATCGAAGATCGAATATCAATTTAACCTAATTAATTCTCACATCGGAGATTGAAAATTACTTTAACCCTAATTCATTATCACTTTAGCCCTAATCCTTTCTCGCATCTAATTAGTGAACACCATGAAGGAGATCAAGAAACTAGGTTTTTGAAGCACTTCAAGACCGGATATAGCAAATGATTTTTGTCAAAGCTCAAGTTTTGAGGTAAAAAAAATTAAACCAGACAAGTTTGTACATGTTTCCCCTCTTATTCTTGAAGTGATATGTAAAGTTTCTAGATTTTTCAGTGGTGTATTAGTGCATATAATGATTTAGGTATGTTGCTGAATTGAGTCTTGTGTTGGAGATTTTCTTGATATGGAAGATTAATCTGTGTCACTTGTTTTGTGTTCCTCGTTATGTTTCTTGGAGGGTGGAATGTGTATTTTCCCTCTTGATAAGCTTTTGCCTGAGTTTTAGGAGTTTTTGTTACTTTGTTACAAACTAAAGAAAATGGTTGTTTTCGTCTTTGAACTGCGTGTAATGTTTATGGTCTTTAGAGGTATATCAGTGCATATTGATCTGGATATTTTTCTGCATGAGTTATGAACTTTATCTTCTTTTGTTTGGTTTTTCTAAGTGAGTGGAAATATTTAATCTAAAGTAAACAAGCAAATCAGGACATGAGAAATTTGGTAAATTATTTAGAGTTAATTACAAAAAGTACCCCTAATATTTGGTTTAATTACAGAAATAACCAGTTGCCTTTTCTTTTTAATTAGGAATAACCCCTTGAGATTATTTACCATATAAATAACCAAATGATTCACTTTTTTCAAACAAAAATAAATGTTAGGGGATTATTGGTAATTTTAAAAGATAATTGGATATATTTTGTAATTAGGCTATACCTTTAGGAATAATTTCTTATATTTATCCCAAATACTTGCAGGGCTCACTTTAGATTATGCCAAAGCTTATGTGGGGCGCAACATAATGAGTGATTTAAGTCCAAAAAAATAAAGCTTGGTCTTGAGGTCTATATGATTCTGCTATTCCAGTTTCTAAAATACTTAAAAGTTAAAATAGTCTTGAAAACAGATTATGGAACCAATTTGCTCATTTCAGGTTGCTCCAATTAGGAGAAAACTCACCATCTATTCATGTGCTATAGGAGATATTTTTGTTTGCTTATTCTGGTAAAATAGTTAGGGTTAATTACAAGCTACCTTGAGGTTTAGTTTAAACGAATTTGTAGTAGTCCAATCCTGATATAAGTAGAAAAAGGTGACCTGGCAATTCTTGAGTTGAATTTACCATATTTCCTATAAATACCTTATTAGTTTATCCATCTAATTTAAATTTTCTTGAGTTGAATTTATCATATTCCTATTTTATTATTATTACTAGAGATTTTTCTCAATTTACTATTTATGTTTAAATTATTAGGTTGTTTAAATGTTGTTGGATAATGAATTTCTATTAAACCGATATTTCTTGGTTTGATTTTTCCCATTGTTATTGTTATTGTTATTATTATCATTATTATTATTATTATTATTATTATTATTATTATTATTATTATTTGTTGGCTGAGGTTTGTAAAATAAAATTCTGATTATTATTAATTGACAGGTATGTCCAGTCCCCTTTTTAATTCAAATCAAGATTTGTGCTCAAGTGTTAGTATGGATAAACTCAATCAAGCTGTTGAAGAAGAAGTCGATATCGATGAGAATGTGAATGAGATGAGTGATGATGAGCTGGAAATAATCGATGAAGATTCCAGCAAAGTATTGGAAGAACAAGGTGCACTGCCCAAACCATTCAAGAAACCTACACGGAAAAAGAAGTCAATAATATGGGACAACATGGAACTTGTGAAGTTCAAGAATGGAACACAAAAATTGAAGTGTAATCATTGTGTCAAAATGTTTACTAAAACTGGTACTGGAACTACAACTCACCAGAGGCGTTATGTGCTTTCATGTCTACAAAGGAAGATAAACATGGCGGGGGATCAAAGCAACGCGAAGCAACAAGTCTTTTCATTTATAGAAGGGTCATCTGCTGCTAGTATCACGTCGATTACCAATTTTTCATACAATCATGCGATGGTACGAGATCTTGCTTCTCAGATGGTTTTAGTACACGAGTATCCATTTTTAATGATGGATCATTATGTTTTTAATCTGTTCATGAAAGTTGAGTCCCATTTTACAAAGATATTACCCGATAAAAAGTCAGAGAAGATTTTTATACTACCTATGAATTGGAAAAGAAAAAACTAAAATCTATATTGAAAGGAGCTACTAGGGTTAGTATAACTACTGATATGTGGAAATATGGTCAAAAAATTCAATATATGGTTGTGATTGTTCTTTTAATAATTCCGATTGGGTGCTTCAAAAACGTGTGTTGAACTTTTGTAATGTGCCACGACCACATTCCAGAGTGATTGTTGTTGATGCTTTGAATAAATGTTTCATTGAGTCGGGGATTGAGAACAAAATTTGCAGCATAACCGTAGACAATGCTAGTTATAACGATGTTTTTATTAGGAGGCTTAAAGAGGATTTTGCTCTGAGAAAGAGATTAAGTATTGGTGGGAAAATCTTTCATGTGAGGTGTTGTGCGCATGTACTTAATCTTCCAGTACAGGATGGTCTTGGAAACATTGAGGGTGTGATTGATGTTCTTAGAATTTAAGGATGTTTTTTCGAGATACAAAGATATYRATCCYGAGTTTATTTATGTTCCTAGTGAATCRGATTGGTCGAAAGTCGAAGAAGTGTGCCAATTTTTGGGTATATTTTAKGCGATCACTAACATGATTTCTGGATCYGACTATCTAACTTCTAACATTTTTCTTGTAGAGCTTTAACKAGTTAATGATCTTTTAAATGAGAAGTCTCTTGATGTTTCTCCTCATATGAGATMTATGTCTGATGCTATCCAAAAATTTGATAAATATTGGGTAGAAAGTTACGTGTTGTTGTCATTTGGTGCAATTCTTGATCCGAGGTATAAAATGGTGCTTATTGTTTATTGGGAAACTATATTTGTGTTTATTGTCAAAACTATGTTTATGTTTGATGTCTTTTAGATTTAGTTGTTGACTTGTTGTCTTTTATTTTGTTATTTAGGGTTTATATTGCGGAATTTATTTATGACTCATGTGGATTAATGTCTTGTGGTGAATGGTGATTTCACTACTTTATTCTTTATTTTTCAAATAAGTTTTATTGAAAATGTCAAATTACAGGTTTATTTACAATTTATGAGAATTTGGACAGGTTTCAAAGTAAATAAATTTCGAGATCGAGCCCGAGCTCTAACAAGCTAGGCTCGTATAAATGAGTCGAGCCCGAACTTGAATTTGCAACTAGCGAGCCGACCTGAGCTTTAGTTTTAGCTTGTTAATGTGAACGAGCGAGCTTGAGCTAAGCTCGAAATACGCTCGAGTCGAGTTCGAACTTTGGATGCTCGGGATCGACTCGGCTCGTATAACAGCACTAAACCCAAATTTCTAAATAATTACATCTCAACCTTAATTATAAAAATATTCCAAATTAAATCCTAAACTAACCCTAATTTCTTGAAATCAAGTCCAAATATCTAAATAATTAAAATTCAACCTAATTTCTTGAATTATATCCTAACCCAGCAATAATCAATATTTTCAAAATCAACCCAAAATATATAAATATTTATAACTTAACCTAAATATTGAGTTAATTGATAAATAAGCTCCAAACTAATCTTAATTTTCGAAATCAAAGCCAATTATGTAAATAATTATAATTAAATCCTAATCATCAAAATATTCCAAACTAAACCCTAAACTAACCCTAATTTTTGAGATCAAAACCAAATATCTAAATAATTACAATTCAACCCTAATTTTTCGAATTAATTTCTAATTAAAGCCAACAATAATCAATATTTTTGAAATCAACCCCAAATATCTAAATATTTAAATTCAACCCAAAATTTTAATAAATATATAAATAAAAACCAAACACTACTGCAGAAAGTAGATACAAAGGCGCCTCATCCATGCCGATTCTGGAAAAACTGCCGTTAAATACTTTTTTACGGCGGTTTTCCAAAAAACCGCTGTTAAATCGGTCATTTAACGGCAGTTTTCAAAAAACCGCCGTAGAATCGTACATTTTACGGTGGTTTTATGAAAACCGACGTTAAAATTCAACTAATTAACGGCGGTTTTTAAGAAAGCCCCGTGAATTAACAAGTATTCACGGCGGTTCCTTAAAAACCGATGTTAATTAGTTCATATGTTTAATTATTGCTGTAGATTTAACGTCGGTTCTATTAGAACTGGCGTGAATAAGATGACATTTAACGGCGGTTTCTTAGGAACCGCCGTAGAATAGTAAGCTGCCATGTCACCGATCATCGTCCTTATCAAGCGAAGATTTTGGACCGTAGATCCGTATCTGATCTGACGATCTGGATTAAATACTAAACTAAAAAAAATATTAAATCAAAAAAACAATTATTAAATAAACAAAACAATAAATATTAAAATAAAAAACCCTAATCCACTTTCACTCGTTAGATTCTTATCTACCTCCGTCCTAATTTCACTCGTTGAGATTTTTTGATTCGGCGACCATATGGCGGAGGCGGGGGCGGTGAACAAGCAGCGGCGGCTGTGGGACGGCGTATTGGAGCTGACCATGGCCGTGCAAGAGAGGGGCACCGACCCCCTGATTTGCGACGGGGGCGGTGAACCAGCAGCGGCGGCTGTGGGACTGGCTACCTGAG
This sequence comes from Phtheirospermum japonicum, assembly GCA_014905375.1. Taxonomy (NCBI): domain Eukaryota; kingdom Viridiplantae; phylum Streptophyta; class Magnoliopsida; order Lamiales; family Orobanchaceae; genus Phtheirospermum; species Phtheirospermum japonicum. The sequence goes on from BMAC01000710.1 coordinate 591,816, forward strand.
CGGCGCGGCGTCCGAGTCGAAGAATATGAGGAAATCGAAGAGGAATAATGCGTGGCACAAGAAGAAGAAGATGTCGATTGGATTGGCGGTCTTGCTGGGATTTTTCATCGTCATGAGTTGGTGGATGCTTTCTCGGATCCAGGAACCGGGTCGGATGCGTGGGGATGCCGAGGTCAAGTTTTTGAAAGGGAACGGGACCACTGTGTTCATCAAGGTATGATGATGATGATGATGATGATGATGATGATGATGATGATGATGATGATGATGATGATGATGATGATTCTCTTTATTTGTGATTATCTTGGGATTTTTTTTATATTTAGTTTTTTGAATTTTCCTGCTCGAATCCTTCCAGTGGGAGGAAATCTCCATCACCATAGCCGCTCGTTGTGGCTTCGACGAGCCTTCTAGGACCTCGACTTAGTGCCTCCACATTAAGTATCTTTAATTACAATTAATTAAGCTTTGTATATTTTGTATGTGCCGACAAAAGTATCTTTATCTATTCGAGATTGGGGCTAATTTCAAACTCAAAACTAGGGCTGACGATGAGGAGGAGAATATGAAGATGATGGGGGTCAGAGGTTCGGCAGAGGTCCTCTCCGATGATAGGCCATGGGTGGCGATGTTTTATTTCATGACAGGGCTGGGAGATTATCGGTTGTCCTAGGACGAGGTTCAATCTGTAGCTCATGACGCCTTCAATTACGTGGCCAACCAACAACAAAAAATAAAAGACGATGATGGTGCAATTAATATCATTCTGGTGGTTGTGGGGCTCGATTTGTTGACGGTGCAGCAAGAGGGCGAACCAATTGATGTGGCTGTCGATCGGGCCGTAAAGCCCGAAAGCGTGTTCCCATTGCGGTTGTGCTACGTTGCTATGCCTGTCGGGTCCAGAATACTGGAGGTAAGAGGTTTTATATTTGTATTTCATATCTCTTGTCTTTAACTGATTGTTGGTCTCAAGTGAATTGATTGGTTTTAGTTGTATTGACTTCTATCATTTTTAAAAAAAATACTATTTATTGTCTAATTTTAAATACTTGAGCAGTTGCATATGATGAATATCTATTAGGATTGTAATGTTTCGCTCATTTCATGACATAGTATCTACACTGTTTTATCGATTCCCCTTTTAGTTTGTGTTTGGAGTAAGAGAAGTTAGGTGTTGTTTGATCAATTGAAATCCGAAATTCTGAAGGAGGCCCTTGTAAGGTCTATTTCTGAAGATGTTTTTGCATTGAAATTGTGGTGGCAGTATTAGGCAAGGTACTTTTCTGTGGGCTATTTTTATGCATGCTAAATATGTTTGTGGATAATATTTGGAAAAAGAAAGTGTGCAAAAGGTTGGATCTTTAATGCAACGACACTCTGCATGGGCTTTTGAGCAATGATAAAATTAAAATTATCTTCTTTGCCTTGACATTTGTTTTGAACAACTCAAGGATGATCTTTAATGATCTTTTAGGACCATACATCCTCATTAATTATAGTTATAAACCTTTTTATAT
>BMAC01000710.1:605952-633925 GCA_014905375.1 Phtheirospermum japonicum
GGCGGGACTTGGAGGTTGTTGTGGGAAGGCTTAATGTCTGTACTCGCCGAGAGTGAGTGGGTGAGTCCCATTCACATGGTGCCCAAGACGAGCGGTTCGTTAGTTCTCGAGGATGAAGAAGGAGAATTGTTGGCCACGAGGGCTATGACAAGATGGAGGATGTTGATCGATTCTAAGAGGTTAAATGCGGATATCAAAAGCGATCGTTTCCCTACCCCGTCGCTCGACCACATGTTGGAAAAGATAGCCGGCCATTACTCCTTTTATTTCTGGGACGAGTCATCGGGTCACTTCAAAACCACAATTCCACCCTAAATTCTACCTGAGGCGACTCCTACTTGCCCGATAGACACGAAGTCAACCAATATTTCTATTGGATCATAGACAAGGTGTCGGGTAACTTTAGGACCACAATTCCTCCCTAAAAGGAGGAGATGTTTTTGGTGGACCCTCCCGTTATCTTTCCACCTTGATCAAAAAGGGAGTTCGTCAAGCTAGTGACGTGAAACAAGCGCTTCTTGGGAGGCAACCAAAGTTCTTCTCATTTATTTCTTTTATTTTCTTTCTTTCTTCTTAAAATGAAAATCCAAAAAACATTTAAAAAATTGAAAAACAAAAAAAAATATTTTTTTTTGGTTTATGTACATATTTTCTTTTGTTTTTGAATCTTATGTGATTTTCTTTTCTAGGTTTGGTTTTCCTACTTCAACCTTGGGCGATTTGATAAGTTAGTAGCGTTCATGAAGCTGGGAGATACTAACCATGCTCGATTTTTACTTGGATTGTTTAGATACCTAGGTGGACCCCACCGAACTCGACCCAAACTCGCTCGGTTAAGGAAGTTTCTGTTCCCCCTCCTTTTACTTGGTTTTCATTAAAATGTGGGTAATGCATGGTTTAAGTGTGGGGTGAGTAGGTGGTTAGGGTCCGGGTTTTTATCAAGCATGTTTTGTTGTTCTTAACTCGAGCCTTGGCGAAGTGACACATTCTTGGCGAAGTGACGCTTACTATTTGCGCATTTATTTGGTTGAGTCAATTTTTGTGTCTTTATTACATTGTTGAACAATCACCACTTACTTGGAAGTTTGAATAGTTTACTTGTCGGGTTTTTACATGTTTATGGCCTCTTGTGTAAGGAGTTAAATTTTTGTTCTTCGTCCAAAACCCGCCCATATATATGTATAATCAACATTTTCTCGTGAAAAGATTGCAAAGCTCTAAAATCTCTTTTGATTTTGCTCCCAAATTCGGTGCAAACTTGTGAGTAGCCTTGTGTGATTTATCGGCTTGCTTGCATTTTTATGGAAATTGCATTGAGGAGGTTTGACTTTGCTCGTACATGATTGAATTTGAAAATGACCTCGAGGCACATATATCACCCTTGTTCCGACCATATCTATATATTTAAGCTACTTTAAAAATCCCAAACGAGCCCCCTTGAGCCTATGTACCTTTTCTTGTTAGCCGAGCTCGGTTTTAGCTCTTATATCTTTATGAATTGTGAGGTGAGAGTGTATGATTAGTTGACGAGAAATGTGAGGGAAATCGATTGTGGGTTTTGGGTTTTGAGTTGCTTATACCAAAAAAAAAAGAGAGAAAAAAAAGAGAATAAAACTCCAACACAAATCACAAAAAGTGATAAAGCGTGCGTTCAAGTGAAAAGCCTAATTTAAAAGCTAAGTTTAGTAAACAGAGGCAAATTCATAAAGCTTATAAGTGTTGTGAAATGAAAGTCGGTAAAGAGTGTGTAAGAATAAAGGATTTCTATTGAAAGTTTGGTGATTTGGGAAGGGTGAAGCGATCATAAGCATCGGGTTTTAGAAGTTAGGATTTTGTGTGTTATTGATCACGTTTAATCGTGTGTTAGCCACTATATCCAAATATTACATACCATACCAAAGAGCCAACATTACAACCCGTAACAAAGACCTCTTTCGATTCTTACTTGGTCATGTACTATGAGCAATTTTGAGCGTCCAATTTGTGAAATATTGACAAGGTGCATGTATTGACCGGCTTGAGCGTATACACGTCCCATATCAAACACTTGAACGAATTGAGCGAACACCCTCAAGATTCCATTTGTGAGGAAGTCGTCGATTTGGCTTGCATTTGAGAAAAAGTAATATGAGCAATGCTTGACGATAGCAAGTGTATGTTGATACTATCATCATATAAATAAGGATAAGCACAAGGGTTTCTCATTTAACATAATGTTCATTGTGTGTGCACTCTCGATTCTTTTCGTTGTTCGAGGACGAACAAACCGATAAGTGTGGGGTAGTTATTTTGCATGTAATTATTGTGTTTCTCCTCATGTTTTTAGTTAGGGTTTAGTGTCGTGTCTAGTAGTTTTGAGTCGTTTCTCGTTAGGTTTTAGGACTTTTCTCGTTTATTTCTTTTTAGCTTTAAGAGTACAATATGCGAGATGTTTGTGCTATTTTTGGGTTTTTAAGTCAAAATTCTTGTTTTGTAGGTGGCTAAAAGGATTATATTCGCTCGGCGGATGATTTGGATTGGAAAACAAGAAATTAAACCCGAAAGCATCCAGGATCGACTGCAAAGCCAGAAATCGACTGACGGATCGACTGAAAAGCCCGAAATCGACTGCCGGATAGCAGCCAACGTCTTGTAGCAGTGCAGTCGATCGAATGCCCTTCAGTCGATCGACACCCCCTACAGTCGATCGACAACCCCTTCAGAGCGGGAATTTTGGTGTTTTTGACATTTTCGCCCCTACAGACAACTATATAAAGCCCACACCTTGCACCATTGAAGATAACTCCCTTCCAAACCCTAACTTGGATTTGGGGATCAAATTTCAATCAAACTCTTGCATAATCTTCTCTCTTAGGTTTTAGATTCAATTTCAAGCTTTGATGTAATTTCTTTTCCTAGTTTTAGATTTACTTTCATGCTTGGGCTTGGGTTTGTAAGCCTAAGAAGAACCCAAATACTCCTTTGGATTGTTACTTTCATTGCAATTACATTCAAGATTTGTTTCATTTCTTAATTCAAGTTCCTTTCAATTTCATGTTTTATGCTTTATTTCCATGCTTTGTTCTTCATTTCCATGCTTGTTCTTCATGTTATGATTTTTGCCTTAGCACCTTGATTTCTTATTAGATCTTAAGAATTGGATATGGAATCTAAATAAGTGACACATATAGATCATAGATCGAGTCTTAGATTGTCTTGCTTTCAAGATTTTCCTATGCTTTATTCGTAATTTTATTTTCATGCATAGTTTTAGGTTAAACCTTAGACCTGCTCTTCGTTTCTTGTTATTTTTCTTAAAGTTTTAAACTTTCACGTCAAATTTTATTGCTCTTTACATTGATTCTTTCAATTTTCTCTAATTTGTATTATTTAGGATTTTATGCATAGTTGTACCTTGTGCATGCATGCTTGTACTTGGTGAAACAATGCTTGTTTTTGATTATTTCCTTTATTGCTTTGCATTTTCATTATGGGCATACGACCGAGGCATCCGACCAACTTGTTATTTCAATTTCTAGTGTAGTTCAGCTAGTTTACTTGCTTTATTTTTATTTTCCTTCACTTTTCCAAGCTTGAAACACTTTGATTCTTACAGTTGAATTGATTTCCGATAATACCAAGCCAAAGGAACCTTTTATTTCCAAAACCACGAAAAACTACACAACAGCTCCTACAAAAACCAAAAAACATTAGTTAAAGCTAATTAAGAATGGATATACACAAAATCAAAAGAAAAATAAGAAAAAAAGGTTAACAAGTCAGGGGTTGCCTCCCATATAGCGCGTTTGTTTAAACTCGTTCGCTCGACTATCCTTCCTCGATTAGGAATCTGCCGGAGGCACATCTTCCAAGTTCTCCTCCTCTACGATTAATCGTGCCTCATCACTCGCGAAAAGCTTGGCGAAGTTGATCACGGGTTTTATCTCTCCTTCTTCCCAGTAAATCTACTTGAAATGGCTTAGAAGGGTCTTGAGCTCCGGCTTCGGTGTAGTAACCGGTTCCATGCTTGCTTTCTTGAATATCCCCATCACTCCCTCTGATAGAAACGTTAGCCACTTTTCGTCCTCGACGACCTTATCCACAATTTTCTCATAAGCCTCCTCAACCAATTCTTATATTGGGTAAACCATCGCACATTCGGCTTGAAAAGGGGAGTGGGAAACGACACTTAAGTCGTGGGTCAAAAAATTCACCATTTCCCCCGAAACCAAGAATGTCAACTTCCTATTCTTCACGTCTATCACGGTGTTCGTGGTTGCCATGAATGGTCATCCAAGCAAGATCGCGTGCTCACGGCTTTCATTGCTCACTTCTCCAACATCTAAGACCACGAAATCCACAGGGACTATGAGGTCTCCTACTCGCACCAACATATCTTCTACTACCCCCTTCGGGTACCAGATTGATTGGTTGGCCAATTGCAAACACATCCTCATTTCCTTGAGTCCGCCCAATTACAATTGTTTAAAGATGGGGTAGGGCATCAAATTAATCCCCGCACCGAGGTCTAGCATCCCTCGTGTTTCCTTGCCATTCCCGAGAGTGATCTTGATACAAAAAATTCCTGGATTTCCCTCCTTAGGTGGAAGAGGGTCGTTATAAATGATGCTCTCTGCGTTTGAAATGGACACCTTCTCGTTGTCCTCGAACCGTCTCTTGTTGAATGTTAACTCCTTGAAAAACTTGGTGTACGGGGGCACTTTTGGATTATATTGAGCAAGGGAAGTTTGATGTTGACCTTGGGCAACATCTTGTATAATTCAAGAAGTTGGGCGTCTTGTGTCACGCCCCAATTTCGATAGAATAAAAATATAGTTTGTATTTTAAAATTAATAAAATAGATTTGGCGAGATGAAATGTTGAATGGTAATATCAATAGAAAATAGAGGATTTTATTAAAAGTTTGAGTTACGCAGTGGAAATAGTAATAAGACAATAATACATATTCTACCAGTTTTAAATTGATAGTTAAGGTGGAATCATCTCGGGTTTAAATTTCTTTAAAATAAAATAAAATATAATAGGGAATTTACTAATCACAATTTTTTTTTTAAAGAAAAACACCTCGTAAATCATAACTTCTAGGCCCCCTTTTTAAAATAAAACTTTTAGGCCCCATTCCAAGAATAGATGTATAAACCGAAAGTAGGATTTAAATAGAGATATCCAAAGTATAAACACATATCCTTTAAGAATAAAAGTAAGGATATCAATATTTATATATTTTTGCCCACGATTTCACTGCGCTACTTTGATATATAACCTTTTGAAATAAAACGTAGATAACTGATAAATAGAATTAGAAGTCAAATCGATATAGATTTAAGTCTATTGAAATTTTACTTAATGAATCATCCACCTCCAACGTCACTCGTCGCTCGGTCTCCTCAACCTGAAATTTGTTAATGATAGGGTGAGCTTTCCACTAGCTCAATAGTTACACCGACATTCCCATGCAAAATCATACAACTTAAATATAGCACAATTAACCATAGAATTCGTAATTTTAACGTCGAAAATCAGTTGACTGCAGCTAAAACGCAACGGGTTTCCCTGATAACACTTTAGGTCATAGGCACTTAAGGCCCCTGGTTTTAATCAATGGGTATAGCACGTCGGGATAAATCCGATGACAACTTTTGGTCACAGACAACTTTAGGTCTACGTCTATATTAGATTTTATAAACATCGAATTTCATGATACACATAGCACATAGATTTGAGCATGTAAAATTTAATATAGACAAGTCGGTGGTCCCTACCTCGTAAAAATGTCGTGGGAAATCGAGTGAGATGCACGTAGTTGAAATCCTAAGTTTCGTATTGCTCGTCACCTAATCAATTAGAAAATATATTTAATTAGTATTTTTCATATATAAAATTAGTATATTAATATTAATAATAATATCAATAATAATAATATTAATATTGATAATAATAATAGTAAAAATAATAAAATGATAATTATAAATAAAACTGGACTGGAATGCAGTTTTATAAAATATCTTGGGGCTGAATATAGGCTTCTATAATCTGAAGGGCTGAATTTAGGTTCATTGTAAATCTGAGGGTTCAATCGAAAGGGTGGCTGAAGTTGGGGGTTCAATTGAAAAGGTGGCAAAAGGCTGGGGGTATGATCTGAAGTTCGGAAAAGTGGCTGGATATAAAGGGGAACCCAGCCCTCTTTGCTTGAAACCCCATCTGTCCTCTCCTTTCTTTCTTCTCCAAAGTCAGGATCAGCAAAAACGGCGCAGCAGCATGGCACCATAAATTCGGCAGTGAAGACGTCGGCAATTCGGATGGCGGCGTTCAGGAGACGCCCCCCCTCTCTCTCTCTCTAGGCCCGGGCAATTTTTCTTCTCCGTTTTCAGAAATTAGCGACACAACCCCATTGCCTTCTTCAACTCAGAAATCGGCATTACCCGATTGACACAGCCCAGCGAATCGGCGACGAGGGCGACGACAATTGGGAGGCTGCATTCAATGTTGCGTGGGGTCGCTGAATGGCGTTTGGAATCGGCCGTGGTGGTTTCTAGATCGGCTGTGGTTCGATGTGGGACTGGATGGTGGCGATTCGTCGCAGGAAAGTCGGGGTGTGGTTTGAGAAACGATGGCTTGGCCTGACTCAGCCGATCGACTGGCGGTGCGGCAGCAGGCGTAGAAAATTTGATCTGGCTGGTGGCGATTTGGGATTGGCCGTGGTTTGGATATGGTTGAGTTGGACGGTGGCTGTTTATAAGTACCTCGGCGGCAGGCTTGGAGGTGGTGGCGATTCGGTTGGTTGGTGATGGTGCTGCAGTTGTTCGGGTTCAGAAATGGTTTCAACCGAAGATCATCGGGATTGGCGACTCGGCCCCTGATTTTAATCCGACCGTGTGTGGAGGCTGGGGTGGTGATTGTTTCCAGGCTTGAATGGTTGATATCGGCAGTCGGGATGATTTGTCGTCGTGGCTGTTCGGGCCTGGGGAGAAAACTATGGCTGCAGTGGAAATTCTGGCCGGAGTTTTGGGTTGGTTTTGATGTGGTTTCAGTCGGGATTCATTTGGAGTGGATGATATCGTGATGTTGGCAAGACTGATGAAAAATTAACAAAATTCACACAACAGATGGTTTGAAAACGGCTGAAGAAAAAAAAAAGAGATTTTGCTTATAAACCAAAGATGATTTTTAATTTAGGAAAGTTAGGGTTGAGGTTTAGTGGACTCGGTTTGTCGTTGGGCTCGTTTTAAAAGTCCGAAAAGAGTCGACCCAATGACGACTTATGTTTTAAATCAAATAATTCCGTGATTGAGTATTTTAAATGATTAAAATAACTATAATACAAATAAATTATAATAATTTTAGAAGTTAAGATTATTTTAAAACTAAAATCTACTAATTTTATTATAATAAGATTTTAAAATAATTTATGATAATTTATATAGAATACGACTAAATTATAATAGTTTTAAAATTTTAGGTGTAGAATAGAATTATCAATCGCGTTAGAAATCCTATTAAATAGAATTTCTTAAACCRATTAAAACTAAAAGTAGAAAATAATTTATGGCGACGAGCTTGGAACKAAGATTATATTTTTGATGCACAATGATAAATAATAATAATAAAAAAAKAAATGTATTTGGTGGATGGGTGTTACATCTTGCTTCATTGGTCGGATACAGCTCGGATATGGGATCGAAGGTCGGTATGTCGTCGCGAGTTTGTGGAGTCCCTCGGTAGCCTCGGTATCCTTCGCCTCACCTCTTAAAGAGAATGTGGGTGGGATGGGAGCGGCCACGGGATTCTCAGAGTCGTGCACGCCCAAATCATCTTGAACTTGGAGAGAATGCAATGGATCATCGATGAGATGGGCAACCTTGCTCTCTACCACCTTTCCGCTTGAAGAACCGTCACGGCTTGAGCTTGAAACGGTTGACTCGGTAGCTTTCCTTTGTCATGGGCCCGCTTAAGAACATTAACATCCATCACCACTATCCCCACTTGTGTCTCTAAACTCGCAAGCCATTTGTTTAATTGTTGGATAGAGCCTGAGAGTTTGGTCAATATGGACTCCATGCTCGGTTGGCATTATGTCGAATGATCGTAAGGGTCCATAAAAGGTGGTCGTGTGTTAAATGGGATTTGGGGTCATGATTTTTGCATTTGTTGCGACATTGGAGGCCCGGGTGGGTTTTGAGCATTTGTCGTATCGCTCCACCCAAAGTTAGGGTGGTTCCTCCACCCGGGGTTGTAAGACAGGGAATATGTATCGTTGTGCCATTGGATCTCACTTCGTTGAGCTTAGTAGCCTTGGACCGCGAACACTTTCTCATCGGACTCACTTGGTTGCCAAAAAACCTTCGGGCACACATTAGCTCCATGACCCGAGATGCCGCACGTGGTGCATGTCTCCATCGAAACCGAGTAAGGTTTGGTGAGAGAAGCCACTTGACTTTTGAGGTCGGAAATCTTACGGGCCTACTCGGGCTCATCCATCATTGAAACTTCTTTTACTTGCTCTTTTCTCTCCAATTTACTCATTTGGTGATCGTCCACGGCCATATTAACGAAGATGTCATATAGCTCCCTCATCAAGCGACGGACGAGGTTTCCTCCGGCAGCATTGTTCACCATGCGTTTAGACGCGAATGTAAAGCCATTATGAAAGAGTTTGTTCAAGAAATCGCCGGTGAACCGATGGTGAGGTCACTTGGTAAGGTAGCCCTTGAAACACTCCCATGCCTCATAAAATGTCTCGTCGCTTTCTTGACGGAATGAGGCAATCTTTGCTCAGAAATCGCTCGTCTTGTCTTAGGAGTAGTACTCTTCCATAAATCTCTCGGTCACCATGTCCCAATTGGTGAAGGAGTCAACCGGTAACATCATGAGATAATCGACTGCCTTATCTTTCATTGTGTACGGAAAACATCGCATCTTTATTTGGTCGATATGTATCCCTTGGTGCGGAAATCTTGACACAGTGTAGGAGAAAATTCGAAGGAAGTGGAGAGCATCCTCATGCGGTAGGCCATGGAAAGATGGTAGCCGGTTGAGATCAATCGGCCGCAAGTCATACTCAAGGKCCTCGACACTTAGTCGGATGCACGAGGAAAAAGTCACCCATGTACGGCCTCGACACCTCYTTAATTCTATTCGTARGACCTCCATCGGGAGTGGCAAAGGGTTGCCACTCTGATCTTGCGCAGCATAAGGATTCTCATTAACAGCGGTCGCTCGTGGACTATCTTGAGGAATCGGATTTCGGAATCGGAGCACGGGCCCGGTCGAATGTGGGAATCGAGGCTCTTAAAAGTGCGGGCCTTGGTAATGTGGCCTCGGCACTTGGAATGGCAGTTGAAATTGAGGTTGGTATGGCGGGTCATCAATGATTGGGCCTTGGTATTGCGGGTCATAGAATTGTTTCCCTTGTGACGATGGATCCGAGCATGACGAGACTTGGAGTTCATATTTGGGTGTTGGCACACGAGAATGGGATGGATAATAAGGGCCGTGACATTGGCCGTTCGAACTTTGGGGGTCTTGGTTCGTAAAACCATTTCCCCCTTGGTCGAGCGTCAACCCGTAAGTGGGTTGAGAACCTTGTAGTGGCGGGCCGTGAGGTGATGTTGCGGGCCAAAATGATGCTTGAGGCATCCCTTGATTGGCATGTTTGTGGGGAGGCAGTGACAGATTCTCGAATGAGTAGGTCACCATTCGATCTTCTGGAACCGGGGGTAAAGTTTGAAAAGGCGGGACTTCGAACGTGTCTTGATTCCTCGTAGCTCGTGTGTCTTGTCTCAACCTCTCGGGATTGGGCAAAAGTGGGGTCAACTCTCGTCCGAGCGATTGCCCACGTTTCATACACAACACTCAACAAAGGATTATGGATATCGAATGTAAAATAATAATCTAATCTAATCTACTAACTAAAATAACAATAAGAGTAATTACAATAAGAGTAATTAAGAACACTATTAGCCTTAATATATCCCCGGCAACAGCGCCAAAAATCGATCGATGATTTCTTAGCACTCTAATTTAATAAGTTGCCACCACAACAGTATGGATTCGATTTTAGAGTGGTGAGTTGAATCCCGAGTCGTGTCTCTTGAGGAAAGATGTTATCGACAATTGGTGTTTTTAGTTAATCTCTTGCTAATCTAAATTACACTAATCTACTATATGAAAGCAATAAGTCATTTGGTTTGGGTTTGAGTTTTTAATGCTAAAACTTGAATTGAAATGAAAACTTTGAAAACACTAACTAATCCAAAGGTTAAAGAATATTAAAATCTTGCTTGAAAGTACTAATTTAAGGAAATTAATTCAAACCTAATTAAAACTTATAACAAATTGAAAATTATACAAATATGAAAAGCTAGCAAGTTTTAAAACAGGAAATGGAGGGAAGTCAAAGCTTTTAAAATTAAAAAGAAGATTCATGGTCAAAGAGCTTGGAAAATGATGAAGTCAAATTAATAAAAGAAGTAAGCCCCATTTGTCTTTCCAGAACCAATGGTTTGTTTAGACAAATGGGGTAAAGAGCTTCAAAGTAAAAGCTTCAATGGAGTTTATGCAAAAGAAGAAGATTAACAAGCCATAAGATCAAATTAGAGATTTGAAGTGCAATGAAAGACAACACAAACTACAACCTAGAAACCAACACAAAATAATAACAATTAATCAAGAACAATACAATAGAGAATAGAAAGATTACTACCAATTTCTCTCCAAACAAGTTTTAAGGTCTAGCTTACAATCTTCAAAAGATAAATCAAGTCTTCAACACAAAATCAACTACAAAGGATGGAGATGTCACCTTCTCCAACAACTCAACAAGAGAAAGTAACACTAACTAACTAACTAACTAAACTAAACTACTCTAAAGATTATAAACTAGGGTTTTAAAATGCATTGGAATATTAGAAGCTTGAAGGAGATTTAACAAGTCCAAAAATCAACCAAGGAGAGGATAAGGTTGTCGAGGAAAAGGGTGGGATATATATATATATATATATTCACAGGGGCAAAATCAACAAAACAAACCAAAAATCCCAAAACTCCCTGCGAGGCAATCGATCGAGCTGACTACCTGTCGATCAACTGCCTGTCGATCAACTGAAGGCCTGTTGATCGAATTCTTTGTTGTCAAATGGCCCAGCCTCTGTCGAGTAGTCAGTTTGGGCTGGGTCCCTCGATCGACTGCATGCCAGTCGATCGACTGGGATGACTAATTCCGTCTCGGTTTTCTCATTTTCCACTCCCGAACGTCTGTCGGTCTTCATTCCTTGTTCACGCTATGGTCCTTTGCTTGTCTCCACTTATCCATTCCATAGCAAGTAGAATGGATTGCCCTAAGCGTGTGCGGTTACCACTTGGTCATTATACGACAAAAAATATAAAAATGAGTGAAAATCTACGAAAACGTAATAGAAACTGTGCAAACGCTATAAAAGCCTAAAACTAACAAAATAGGCCTAAWCGACACCCATAGATGCAAGCGAAACACATGCAAACGCGACACAAAAAGGTAACAAAAACACATACAAAAACGTGCAAATCAGTTAGGAACATCGGGCTTTTAGCAAACCCGTTGCCAAATAATTGATTATACTCAATATTGATGGTTTCTTGATGGGTCGTTGTTGGGTAATTTTCTGAYAGCCTAGCCCGTCAGCAAGCCGCCAATAATGTTTGTGAGACCCTGTAAAATTGATAAATTGTACTTTTATCTATATRTTAATTRAATTGAATAAACGCCTTGCTATTAATCTTATATTACCTCTGCATTAATTTTTATTTTAAATTTAAGAGTTAAAACCCTTAGAAACTCATAATACTAAGTTTAATTTCTTTGTGAAATGAGATATTTTTATCAAGGTTAAACAACAATTTAWCTCCAGAGATATATAGTTTAAGTAATATCCTATAATATATTAAATATTMTAAGAATTTAAAGATAGCCATAAGAMCAAGTCAATTACGAGGGTTGATCAACAAAATATTTAGTATATATAAGACTTTTCTTAATTTGATAGTAAAATATATGTCTGACTTGTAGATGATAAATATTACATAAGTGTGTACATATAACGCTAATATTACAAGGAGACAAAATAGGATGACTRAAATACATATTCTTCTCATCATTACCACCTTCTCTTTCTCTTCTAACATACATATTGGATGATATTATCATGAAGATATATCATCCAAATAAATTTTGAACCAATGTGCGTCATCCTCTAACCGCAACATTATAGAATGAGTTTCATCTTTTTGTCAGGATCTTCTCATCATTACCGCTTCTCTCCTGGCATAGATATTATCATGGAAGATACTGCATCTTTAACCAATGAGCGCTATCTTCAGTCAAATTTAAGGCGCTGCTCTCAGAAGCAACCCAGTGATCTTTTGTCAGGCGAGCAACCGCATCTTTAACCAATGAGCGCTATCTTCGGTCAAATTTAAGGCGCTGCTCTCAGAAGCAACCAACTTCAACACTCAATATCTACTTAGACTCAATTTGTTCCCACGTCCAAACCCTTCACTAATAAGGATCTATCGACCAAGAACAGTAAAGAAGGAGCGTGGAAAATCCTTAGGATATTTTCAAAACTAACTTGAGGTGGGTACAAAACTAAAATATTTTTATTATTTTACAAAAGGAAAAAGAAATTGATGCATKCTCTAATTCTATATTTGAAAATTTATGTTGCATGTGAATGATATTGATGATATATTTATCTAAATATATTATAGATGTTTTTAATATTAGAAGTGGCAATTGCTAAATTATGTATTAATTGTTGTTGTGTGTTKTGATTAAATGATCATGATATTTATTCATATAGTGTGCATATCATACAAAAATATTTATTGATGTTTATGTGATGAGATTGGGATATGAGAAGAAAATGCAAGAATAAATGGATTAAAAATTATATTGGGTAATTAAATAAAATTAGAGGATTTTCTTGCAAAACTATTGARAAATATTGGATGAGGACTRAAAAATTAGAAATTRTTATATTCTTATACTAATCTCAAATTTTTAGTGAATAATGATAAATTTTGGATATTTCGGGCCAAATTCATAWATTTTAGAAAGTTTAGGAGCCAATTTAAAAATCCCTAATACTCTTCGAAACAAAATAAAAAAATTCAATTTAAGGACTGTTTTAAACTCTTATGAACCTACTGGACTCATATTTAAAACATCATAAATATTCGAGTTCAAAATCGAGAGTTATCGCGAGAGGGTAAAAATATAATTTTGAGAGAGTTGAAGGTCAAAATGCAAGTTTTACAAAACCTAATAATACTACCTTAAAATATAATAATTTCAACTTTTCTTGTTATAATATAGACTCGTGTCGAGTCCCAATAATCTTTTTGACTTGTTAAAACGACAAATTTACATTATTAGGTAAAACTAATTTGTAGAAATATTGGGGTCAAACTATAATTTTGAAAATAAATAAATAATAAATCTTGTGATCGTGCATTCTTTTCTTTTGGTTTGAAAAGTTTACAAGCTAGTTTTACATCAATGCGACTTTTGATTCACGAGTTATGAATTTTTAAAGAAACTAGTCGACTTTCGCCGTCTAGCCAAAATTAAGGGAGCTAAATGGAAATTATTAAAATGACCCCATACAATTAAAATAATTATTACCTATTGTAATTTTGAAGTTTGAATCGTTACAATCAGATCCCTAGTCATTGGAATATTAATTCTCTAAAAAAATTAGTATTTTATAATAGGGACTATTATTTTAATTAAATAAAGGAGTCAAAGTTTAATTACCTTAACACTTTTACAAAAATCCAAATGATGATTTTTGGCTCATAATTTAATCTAAAATTTGTTGAAATTATTTTAATAAAGATTGATTAATTGAAATTTAAAATAAGAAAAGGTTCAATTTCTGTAGGACTTATTCATTTAGTTCTAAGCATGTAACTTCCAATTCCATGTCGCTTGGTCCATAATTCTCGATTGTTGAGAATTTTATTCTTGGTAATTTTTCCTCTTTTGGTTGTTTGCCTTTCTTGGGCTCAAAACAAAATTAGGACTCTAGATTTGTTTCTTAGATTGAGTCTAGGACTTTATTTAGTTTCTATGTTTGAGACTTGTTTACCAAATATAGGAGTCTTGTCTATTTAAGACAAGAACCARAAGACGCAAGAGATGRTTTTTTACAAGAGAATGCAGCAAGGAGCAAGACGATGCAAAGCAAGAAAAACACGAGCACGAGAAGGACTTGAAGCCACGATTCTAATCACGRARATCTTTRAAATTGCGTAACCAACGGAGAAGATCATCACAAGCTTGGTTCCAAGTGTTTTAGTATCAAGTTGATRCTAGTGTTTTTCATATATTAMTTTATAATTTTGTTATTGATCTTGAAMAAGTGAAAGTAATATAGTTTTTGGGTTTGTACACCCAAGTTCGTAAGCATGTTTGCTTACGAACGAAATTTAATTTGTTGTGTTCGTTTATATATATTATTCCATAGCTTATTTTTATATTAACTGTTTGATGTTAGTTTCGGTGTTTTAAAACTGAACTTAACATCATTTTACTGATATTTATTTCAACCACCATAAGTCCTATAATTTTACAATTGGCATCTAGAGCAGGTTACTTAACGTACTAAGTTTACTGATCCTTATCTTTGTAGGACGATATGGACGCTCAGGGGAATCCTCGATCCCCTATCCTTCATGAAGAGAATTACTCCCTCTGGAAGCAGATGATGTGCTGGCACATTAAGAATATTGATAAACATGCGTGGAGAACCATTCTGGTGGGATGGGAAAAACCACGTGTCACTGATGCTGATGGCGATACTATTTTCAAGAAAGAAGAAGATTGGACTGCTGATGAAATAGTCCTATCTAAATGAAACTCCAAGACCATCAACATCCTCTGTGGATATGTTGACTCGAACTACTGCAAAGTTATCAAAAAGTGCAAGTCGGCAAAAGATGCATGGGATGCATTACAGAGGGTGTGTGAAGGAACTCATAGTGTGAAGAAATCAAGATTGAGAATGCTGACTGCCACTTTAAAGTCGATGAGGATGGATAAGAAAGAGTTCATCATGGACTATGCCATGAGACTCTCAGATATTGCGAACGAGTGCGGGGAACTTGGTGAAGCCGTAACTAACTCACGTCTTGTGGGGAAGTTACTAAGGTCCATCTCAAAGAAATTCAGTGTCAAAGTGGGGGCCATTGAAGAAGCTAAGGACACATACGACTTAGACTTCAATGCATTAGTTGGCTCTCTCAAAACTTTTGAGATGGAACATCTTGGTTCCAATTCTAAAGAGAAAAATATTTCCCTTTCTTCCAATGTTAACTCTGATGACAATAATGAAGATATTGATTGGAGAGAGTTGCTGGAAAAATTGAAACAACCACACTGGGAGAAAAGAAGTGTGTCTGATTTCTCAATGATTCTACAAGCACTTAAGTATCTAAAATTCAAGATGGAGACACCAACACTTAAATCATCAGGGCTTTCACTCACCAAATTTTAGTCTTCATCTTCAGAGTCCAAGACATCTAGCTCCCCGAAGCCTTTCAGTGAAGTTCAATGTTATGAGTGCAAAGGTTGGGGACACTATAAAAATGAATGTGCAAACACCTTGAGGAAGAAGAATTTAATCGCCCAAGAGTACGATGAAAATGCAAGTGATTCTGAATCATCTAAATATGTTCCATCATTATTTTCTATTATTGTGTGGGATGACGACATTTGTGTTGGTAACATCAAAACCAACACCTGGTGCCTGAATGCAGAGATTGAGGAAACACTTGACATGTATGAGAAGTTGAGCATTGAGTGTGAAGAATTATTAGCTAATTGGGAAAACCAAATACTCAAAGTCAAGGCTCTTATGATCAAGCTTGACAAACTAACTCAAGAAAAGGATGACCAACATAATACCATTATTCGTTTGGAGTCGGCACTCACTAGAAAAGATGCTGAGTTAGAACGAGTGAAGACCAATTTGAAGAATGTTCAAGAAACCTTCCCTAATCTTAACAAGGGAAAGGAAAATCTTGACAAAATTTTGGATATGAGTTTACCAGAATCTTCGAGACACGGAATTGGTTACAAGCTTAATCAACAAATGCCCGAAAAAATCGGTTGCTGGACAAGAGGAGAACAAGACAATATATGTGTCATCACTGTGGTGATCTAGGTCACATTCGACCTTTTTGCTGGAAGATTGTTAGTGAGAAAAATCGGTTTCAGAGGACAAAGCTGTCTGCTGAGTCCCATGACAATTTTCGTGTTTCTAACACCAAAACCAACACCAAAGTCAATCAAGTCTGGGTAAAAAAGAATGAGATCAAATGAAACATTATCTATTCTTTTCTGAAGTCTCATAATCTTAGAGCTTGGTACTTCGATAGTGGATTCTCCAAACACATGACCATCTCAGAAAATCTACTCTCGAATATTGTCAAGTTTCAAGGAGGAAAAGTAAGTATGGTGGAGGTGCGAATGGCCAGATCATTGGCCAAGTAACTTTTCATGTTCCTGGTATTGCAAAGCTCGAGAACATCTTACTTGTTGAAGGCTTAACTGCGAACTTGATAAGTATTAGCTAACTGTGCGATGGTGGTTTCAGTGTCAAGTTCACTCATAAAAAGTGTGAAGTTTATGAAGAGAGCAATGCTTGTATCCTTACTGTTCAGAGGACCTCCAACAATTGTTACCAAATCAATGGTGATGTGTTCTTCAAACTATCTCGGTTGAGTGATGCCGAGGTGTGGCATCAAAAGCTCGGGCATGTCAATTACAAGATGTTGGATATATTGGCCAAAAAGGAAGCTGTGAATGGGATACCTAAGCTTAACACAAAAATTATTCCAGTATATGAGGCATGTCAAAAGGGGAACCAAGTCAGGGTGTCACGTCCAAATGTTCAGAGTCTCACCACATCAAATTGTTTTGAACTTATGCATATGGATCTTATGGGTCCGCTTGAAGTAGAAAGACTTGGTTGTAAAAGGTATATTATTATGATTGTGGATGGTTTTTCTCGGTTTACATGGGTTGAATTTTTACAAGAAAAGTCTGAGGCTTTTGAATCTTTAAAAAACTTACGAAAAAATTAAGTGTTCGTTTTGGTGTGACTATAGGTAGAATTAGGTCTGATCATGGAAAAGAGTTCAAAAACTTGTATTTTTCAAATTATTGTTCAAAAGTAGGTATAACCCATGAATTTTCCTCTCCTATCACCCCCTACAAAATGGGATAATCGAACGCAAAAATAGATCTCTTGCTGAGATGACTAGGACTATCCTCATTTCTAATGACATTGCAAAATGTTTTTGGGCTAAATCTATGAATATTAAATGTCACATAATTAATAAGGTTTATTTTAGACCAGGGTCGAGTGTCACTTTCTATGAGTTATTATTGGGCAAAAAGCCAAATTTGAGTTACTTTCATGTTTTTGGGTGTATCTGCTATTTGCTTAATGATAGGAATCATCTTGCCAAACTTGACTCAAAGAGTGATAAATATATTTTCATGGGATATTCTCAATATAATCATGCATATAGAATGTTTAATCTTAGGACACGTTGCATGATTGAGTCGGTTAATATCAAGTTTGATTATATGATTAATGGTGTTAAACCTGCTGAGGACAATGATCTGGTTAATKATCAGAATCCTCAAGATAATATCACAGTTGGTGTAGACGAAACTGCATGTGTTGAAAGTGAAGATGCTAGTGGTGATAGTTCTGGTGACTTGACACCAGACTTAACACCAACACAGGCTGCTCTCATCAGAATCTGATGAGGAAGGTCCAGATGAACGGATTGACTTACATAAGAGGGATATTCCCTCTAAAATTCACAGGAACCATACTCCAGACCAAATCGGAAGGATGAATTCTGGATAAAGGCCATGCAAGAGGAGTTGGATCAATTTTCTAAGAACGATGTTTGGGACTTAGTTCCTTGTCCTTAAAATTCACACGTCACAGGTACCAAGTGGATTTTCAAGAATAAAACGGATGCATCTAGGAATATTGTGAGAAACAAGGCACGACTGGTTGCATAAGGGTACAATAAAATTGAGGGTATTAATTTTGATGAGATGTTTGCACCAGTCGCTCGTATTGAATCGGTAAGTCTCTTACTCATTGTTTCTTGTCATATGAAAATGTCTCCACATCAAATGGACATAAAAAGTGCCTTTATTAATGGAGTTTTAAGTGAACAGGTTTTTGTTGAGCAACCTGAAGGGTTTGTTGATCCTCACAAACAAAATTTTATTTAAAAATTGAAAAAGGCTTTGTATGGTTTAGAGAAAGCTCCCAGATCTTGGTATGAAAGGTTGGCTCAACACTTACTTTTCTTGAATTTCAGACGAGTGGAAGTTGATAAAACCTTATTTCTCCTTAAATCGAATAAGCACATGATGTTGGGATTAGTGTTGATAACACCTTGTATAGGAGCATGATAGGAAGTCTCTTGTACTTAACAACTAGCAGGCCTGATATTATGTATAGTGTGAGTTTATGTGCTAGGTACCAGTCAAACCCTAAAGAGTCACACTTAAAAGCTGTAAAAGGAATTATTGGGTATGTAGCTGGTACGACGGATTTGAGTGTATGGTATACTAAGGATACAAGTACCAAACTTGTAGGTTATATGGACTCAGATTGGGCTGGGGATGTTATAGATTGGAAGAGTACTACTGAGGGTTGCTTTTTCTTGGGTAATAATCTTATCTCATGGTGTACAGTAAAAATCAAAATTGCATCTCTCTTTCTAAAGCTGAAGCCGAGTATATTGCAGCTGGAAGTGCTCGTACACAGTTGCTTTGGATGAACCAAATGATAGAGGAATAAGGTCTACATAGTAGAATTCTGACCGTGCTTCTTGATAATTTCAGTGCCATTGATATCTCAGAAAACCCGGTCAAGCACTCACGAATCAAACACATTGACATAAGGTACCACTTTATTTGTAACTTGGTTGAAAGAAAGATAGTGAGTCTTGAGCATATAGGAACAGACAATCAGCTTGTTGACATCTTCACAAAGGCACTAGATATAGAGACATTCTCTAGTTTGAGAAGAGATTTCGGAATGTGCATTTTTTAAGTCGATGTTAGTTTCGATGTCATGACGCCTAAACTGTCATAATTCGTGACATCCGTAAATTTTGCATGCATTTTTATTTTCTTTTTCATACATATACTGAATGCATTGGGTCTTATTGAAGTGTAGAAAAGTGATGTGTTGTAATAAAAAGTGGCGACAAAAAGACTAACCTCTTCAATTAAGTGATTGTGGAACTTTCCCGCAGAAACTGGATTTCTTCCAGGTCCAAACACAAGGGGTGTTAGAAGCAATTGCCGAAGATAAGATAATTTCTCTTCAAATCTTTAAAAAGATGAAGGAAATCTGGATTAAAAAGGTACAATCTTTAATTTTCATCTTCTTTAGTGATTTTGACATAGTCATTAACTTGGGTTAAGGGGTCTGTTTTCATTGACTTCACTAAAGCAATGTTAGTTATAATGTCATCACATAAAAAGAAACACTGATCATGTCACCTAAATCAATTGTTTTATTTTTATTTTTTAGGACATCATTTTTAAGCATCAATTAAGACATTCATACTTTGTGAGGATGCTATCTTTCTCTGTGTTCTGTTGCTTGTGCTTGCGTCTTTCCTTGAAGTCTCTTGATCAAGTTTTGAATCTTGCTAACCAAGTGTTTCAGTGGTGTTAAAATTGGTGGATTGGACATGTAATAAGAGGTTAATGTGGCGAGTCAAAAATTACTTTGCAAAGAATTTGTTCAACTATGGTGATGGTTTATAAAATCCTGCTCTATCTCGGATTAATTTGTAGTTGAGATTTCTAATTTTTATTTTCCAAATTGAGATAGTGGTTTAGTTGGTTGAGATTGTGTACCCTATTTTAAGGAGTAGTGGGTGTTTATGTAAGGAAATAAATCTTTTTTGGGTATAAAAAGGGATGTTGTGATAATAAGGGAGGTAGTTTTATTTCTTTATTTTTTTTACCTTCTCTCTCCCTGCAACGGTTCATTTTTCAAGTTATAAAGGTTAGGGATTGTTTTTTACCGTATCCCCTCTTCTCACCTGATTTTCCTGTTATTTACACTCGATTCTCCAACGGCTATAATTCTTCTCTCTCGATTCTGCTTGGTTTTATGTTTTTCTTTTAAATCTCTTGCAGAATGTTGAACCCCTCATCTCTGAGTAACATCCCAGAGCTACCAACCGGTGTGCGCTGCCCAGGTGAACAAATTCTGTTGAATTTTCCAAGGTTTGCCTCTATGGATATACGCGAAGAAGTTGGTGGTGTTGTACCACGAAACCCGTCACCAATAAATGCAACTACTGCAAATTCACCTCCACAATACCTGGTGCCTATCACGACTGCCTCCGATGTTGTACCGAAGGTTCAAGCTTTTCCCGGCCAACAACGCAATGAGATTGACGTGTACAATTCTACAGATATGCCGTTTATTTCAAAAGTCTTTGATCCAATTGGGAACCCCACCTTCAAAAGGTCGAGAAGATATGCAATATTCATCCATGCGTGATTCTAGTGGCTATTCCGAAGATTCGGACAGGGGAGCGACGTCATGTGCCTATTGAGCACATGAAAATGGCTAAGGACGTCACAATCATGACGGACTCCGATGATGAAGATTATGCGCCCTCTGAAAATATTTATGCGCCGCCGACCACTTCTACTCCACGGTTGACTTCTCGCAGGAAGCAAACCGTGAGTCTGGCTGAGAAGAAGAATCCGCCAGCATCTATCAAAGTATCACCGGCGTCGACTGAAACCAGTTCTCTGATCCCCCATACGAGATTATCGATTTTTTCACTTGAGAAGTTGCAAGATCTTCTCATCCGTTGGTTGTTGATCCCCCTTTGAATCCATTTAACATGACTCAGCCTGAGTATGATTATTCAACTGATTCTGATGATGCCTTTTTCTTTGTCTGAATATTTTTCTACTATGAAGTCCGCGAAAAAAAAGTCCAAGGCTGCCCAGAGGATTGGTGAGAGTTCGGGTGTTTTGTCACCAAACGCAAAATCACCTGCCACTACCCAGACAGTAGATGTTGGTTCTGGTGATGTCACCCAAACTAACATCACCTGCTTCCGATCCTGCCTCCTCCTCGAACTCTAATTTTGCTAATATCGCTACTCCTGACCATGCGCCATTCTCGTCTTCTGCTTCGGAAGAGGTTTCTGGTGATTACACTGATTTTGTTATTCAGGACATTGAGGTTGAATACACATCGCCTGTGTCACCTATGTTCCTGACCAAGGAGGCAGAAGAGTTATTTGCTGGCTATAAAAACCGACGCGTGATTGATGAGCGCCGAGTTCCAGTGGATATCTTCAAGAAGCAGAACTTGATTGCTTTTTTTGAACACCGAGGTATGTATTCCACTATTTTAACTGCAATGCCGTTTGTCCAAAATATTGTGCTGGATTTTTATGCAAATATGCTGCTTTCCATTGCTGATCCCAAGTCCATGAAATTTGGAAAGGTATTTGTGCGTGGAACTGTTTATTCTTTTACTCCTGCCTTAATTAATAAGTTATTTGGGACTGAGGACTATCACGGAGATTCGACGGTGGATGATATGGACGAGGTAGTTGATTTTTTATCTTGCGGTTTGACGAAAGCATGGCGTGAGCAATTGCCGAGCACACGGTTATCCTCTCTTTATTATGTGCTGCATAAGGTGGCTGTTTTTAGTTGAGTCCCTACCAAGAATGCCACGGTTGTCACTCACCCTCAGGCGCTGTTTTTGTTTAAGCTAGGTCGTGGGATCAAGTTCAGCTTTGGCCAGCATGTGTTTGATGCTACCACTAGGTTTTATATGACAAAGGCCACGTCCTCCTTCTTCTTTCCATCTTTGATTTACAGTCTTTTGGAAAATCAAGGTTTTGATCCTACTGCGGAGGATGTTTTCATTAGGGAGCCAGAGTGGTTCTCTCTACCTGCCCAGCACACGACTGGAGAGGGCGTGTGGTTGATCTCCCATGGTGATTCAAGCCTTTGTGTTGCCCACTTATAAATTTTTGTCAGTAATTCAATAGCTTGCCCGCAAGAGAACGGGGTCGCGTGTAGGTTGGCAAAGTTGACTCGAGTCGTCTCTCGAGGAACATACAATTGGAATCTCAAATAGTTTGTTCAATTGCAAGTAACTTATACAAACTGGGGGGGGGGGGGGGGGGGTTATTATTTTGATTACTTAAAGAATTAAAACGCATGAACATTAATTAAAACTATGTAGTCTAATTTGGCAACTAGAACATGTAAATTTGAGAATTAATCTAAGTACTCAAACACGATCAACTAGCATAATCGAAAAGCAATCATCCAAAGCATAAGATAAACGGAATGAATTATCTATCATGAAAAATAACCAAACATAAATTAAATTAAGATTACGAATCTGAACAACAGTAGTTTCTAGGGTTGAAGCATGAAATGACTCAAGAACAATAATTAAAAATCAACTACTTAATTGCATAAATTAAACTAAGAAAGCAAATAAAGAGTTTAGAATACTTATTTAAACTAAGAATTGCAGTAAAATCTCCAACTAATCCGGAGAGGTTGCGTGAATCTTGGCCGAGAATCGAATCACAAACTAACGGGTTGTACTTGGAATTTGTGACTCTTGATTCTTCAATCTCGATCCTCGACGTTGTTATGGAACGTAAGGTACATTGTTTAAGATCTGAAGGAGCGTAAGTAGGGTCGTAGTGGTGTATCATGTGTGTCTGGAACGGACTTGGAGAAACCCTAAAATCCATTTCTGGGCTATCGCATCGACCGACGCGAGCTGGGGCTCGGCGTCGATGCTCCCGATGCGCTCACGTTGACAGGGCATGGGCGTCGACCGACGCACCCTTGGATCGACGCTTCAAAGAGTTACGTCATCTTGAGCGTCGATCGACGCACCCTTGGATCGATGCTTCAGAGAGTTACGTCGTCTTGGCATCGACATAGTGTCGACCATCGCGGGCAAAGTCGTGTCGGCAGAGTGTCGACACCTGCGTCGATCGACGCAGCTTCGCCGCACGTCTCATTTCCTCGATCTTTCTACTACTCCTTTACCGGAAAGCTCGTTCTGGGATCTCGAACATCAAACTTATTCTAATTACGTGCTGAACTCTTCCGGTTACTTAGTTGTAAAGTGAAAAACCACAAATAATCACTTATTTGCATCAATCTGGATCAAAAGGCGGTAAAATAAGATGGAAGTACAAATATACGAATTTAAGCTCAAACTACCCAACTTATACCAAAAAAAAAATAAGAAAAATAAAATAAAATACTAATAAAAATAAGGACAAATATGCACTAATCAAATACCCCACGCTTAATTTGTTTGTTCATCCTCGAACAAACGATAAATTCAAAGAATAACAAGAATGAAAATCATTCCAAGCAATGAGTCGTGCTATGCTACATGCATAATTTTGAAAATATAGATACATGTAATGAAACTTCAAACACTCCACCCCTATTACATTGTCGCTCCAAAATCGAATTCATACATCCTCACAAGGATAATATATAGGGTGAACACTCAAAGCACTCGAGTATTTTCTGCGTGGGACGTGTTTACACTCAAATCATACAAATACATGCACAATGAAAAAGCACCGAAAATCAATCTCTTTTCAATCGGGAATTAAGTGTGTTATCGAACTAAGAATCGGTAAAGGTCTTTTCGGTTGTAATGTAAGGCTCTTTGGACAGGTATGAAATGTATAAGTCATGTGGCTAACTCATGATCTAACATGATCAATAACTCACTCAACTAGTYTAATCACGAAGCAAATGTGCTTCACCCTTGTTCAAAAACARAAACCTTACTAAACACTCAYAACATAGCCTTTAAACATAGGCTATTTCCCAACTCGTTACTCTAATCCRACTTTTAGCTCAACCACTTAATCAAAATTGAAGCTTATTCATGCCTCTACTTAGAACTCAACTCATGCCTTTTAAACATAGGCTCATCAGAGAATAATCAATAAAACACAAGCTTTTATAGACGCGTAGGAAATTTCATAACTCGATCCACCATCCTTTTCCTTTTTTTTTATTTGATTCCCCTTAAATTTATTTTGATGGGTTTTTTTTTATATTTTTTTTTAAGGATGGTGATCCTTATTACAATAATTCATAAATTCCCAAAAAATAAAATTCCAAAACACTAATAACCAGAAAAGTGGCGAACTCCTACCCCACGCTTTTAATGGGTTGTAGGGGTTGACTCAAAACACACATGGCTATAGGCATTGATTATTTGGCTATGACTGGCTCGTTCAAAATTTATAGTGGCTAGAATATATGAATGGCCGGAATAGGGTTTATATTTGTGCCTTAACCTCATTTTCAAAGTCAACTACACACAGTGGTTTCAAAGAGATCTCGAATCAAAACTCATTCAAGTACATGTAATGATGATAAACACTTGGGCTACTCACTGGTTTTTGCATGTAAAATATTTGAATTGACGCTGCTTTTAAAGTTTTTTGAAATCAATTGCGTCCAAGTACCATTTTATAATATAAAATAATTTTTGAAGATTTATTCACTCATACACGCTCAAAGACAAAAACCTCAAATCATACTTAGCTAACTTTGACATGCATGCCATACAAACACAATTCAGCACAGAAATAGCAAACAATCACGTAAAAATTTAAAAATTGCACATGAATTTTCAATCATACTCAACCGTCTCCCCCTCTAAAAACTTGGCAATTCCCTAATTGCCATAAACGAGTATAAGAAAATAAAATCAAGGGAGAAGGGAATAAGAAAACATCGCTGAAAAATAATGGTCGAATTTCCCCAATTGAATTTGTGCAATTTCCCGTTGTCTAGAGCCTTGTGATTGGATTTATCCTTGAAATAAAACATATTGAAACAAAAACAAACAAACAAACAAACAAACAAACCATGATTGCGATCAATTACTATGCGGAAGTGCCCAGTGGCACGTCTTTTGGGATTTGAAATGGCCGGATTACGGCTCAACGTCGTAAATGGCTGGGTCTCAGCTCACCAAAAGGTTGTCGTACTGCGTCTAATTTGGGTCGGATTACCTCGAGCGATAAAAATGAAATTCGTAAAAATTAGAAGGCAGACGCTACTAGCGGTAGCATGTAGCAGCGGGTTGCCTAGCGGTAAGCTCATCGTTATCCCTGATTGCTGCGGCTAGTGGTAGGTTCAGTGGTTGATTGTCATTGTTAATGCCTCGAGTGGAACTAGCGGTAAGGCCTTGCAGTAGCGAACTCCCGCTATATAACCTTTAGTTGTCCAGAATAAGCGATTTTATCGTATTCTCTGCACATCAACACACACATAAACGTACCACGGCAATTGACACAATATTAAGAGATAAAAACAAAAAGAGAATAAAGAAAGGAAAATTAAAACTAACTATCGCTTGGGTTGCCTCCCAAGAAGCGCAACATTTAACGTCTTATGCTCGACGTGATTCCACGCGATTAACTTTTAGCCCGTGGGGTCTCCATTAATTCTTCCTCATCAAGATCGTGATTCAGCCCACGTCTCTCGTAGAAAGGTTTGATTCTATGCTTGTGGGTTTGGAATTTCGACTTCTTACTATCATCGTACAGAGTGGCAACTCCGTACTAATCCATTTCCTTTATCATTAATGGTCCACTCCATGCGGCTTTGAAATTGGTTGGTTCAAACTTACGATTGAAATTATATAGCACAAGTTGACCAACCTTGAACTTCACATCATCTAACTTCTCATCAAGAACCTCGTTCGACTTCTTCTTCTTCGTTGTCCAATACTTGCTAAACACCTCGCCTTTGTTTTTGGCACGTTTAAAATTATTGTAAGGATCGAGGGAAACATTCCATGAATTATTATGTGGTGTCTTCATCTCCTTCTCTAGCTCATACTTCGAACGACCTCGTTGTGGCCTTTATTCCACTTTTGACTCATTTTTAGGTGCGTCATTCTCTACGGGCATTTCATCATTAAATTCACCTCCAATATCACATAACTCAATTCCCAACAAATCCATTAATTCCTCCCTATTCAAGTGATCCTCGCCATCCTCATCATCAAGCTTGTTCATAGTGCCAATTCTTAGGAGTTCATTCACGCACGAATCTACTAAATCAACAACAGAACATTTGTCTTTCACAAACGGTGTAGGAGTGTTGTTGATTTTGTTTAGCGAAAATGCGACTGTCACACCCAAAACGGATAGGGTCATCCTCCCCTTGTGCATGTCAATCAGCCTATGAGAAGTGGACATGAATGGTCGACCTAACAAAATAGTATGCTCCGTCCCTTCTTTTGGAACTTCGCCGATGTCAAGTATGAAAAAGTCAACTAGAATTACAAGTTTGCCGACTTGAACTAATACATCTTCAACTATCCCAAGAGGTTTTCTAACTGATCGATCCGCCATCTTTAGTCGCATCGTAGTCAGACTCATTGTTCCAAGGTCAAATTCTTTAAATAGTGAGTACGGCATCAAATTGATCCTTGCACCAAGGTCGAGCATTCCACGTGCTGTTTGCCCATTTCCTAGGGTGATACACTAGTGCAGAAACTGCATTCTAGAACAGAACATCCTGGTGCATCTAGAAGGGAATTTAAAATACTGTTCTGGACTAGAGTTTCCAGAACGGTTTTTCAAATTACCGTTCTGGATAGACGATTTTCCAGAACGGTTATGCAATTACCGTTCTTGACTGCGGACATTCCAGAACGGTTATTGAAAAACCCTTCTGGACTATGCCTTCATCCAGAACGGTAATTAAATACCGTTCTGGATTGTGTACAATCCAGAACGGTATTGAATTACCGTTCTGGATGTTGTGCAAGTACAGAACGTTATTACAAATACCGTTCTGGATTGAAAATCAATCAAGAACGGTATTTATAAAACCGTTCTCAATTCGCTTGATCAATTTAATACCGCGAAAATAATTTTTTCTGACCACCCATTATTTTTAATTTCCAGAACGAAGTATAGAAAACCCTTCTGGATATGATCGATGATACAGAACGGTATTTAATTACCGTTCTGGATGTTGTGCAAGTACAGAACGGTATTACAAATACCGTTCTGGATTGAAAATCAATCAAGAACGGTATTTATAAAACCGTTCTCAATTCGCTTGATCAATTTAATGCCGCGAAAATAATTTTTTCTGCCGCCCATTATTTTTAATTTCCAGAACGAAATATGGAAAACCCTTCTGGAAATGATCGATGATACAGAAGGGTAAAAAATACCCTTCTCGATATGTCCCGATACAGAACGGTATATGAAATACCGTTCTCTACATATCACAAAACAGAACGGTAATAATATAACCGTTCTCAATATGAATTTAATTAAACTTAAAATTTTAATTTCAGCCCCCTTTTTTTTAACAAAGAACAGAGCCCGTTTTTTTTGTTTTTTTTATTTCTCTTCCTTTCAAGCAAGCCGTCGCTTCCAGCTCGCTCCCGTTCCCACCTCGCTCCGGCAAGCCGTCGCTTCTAGCTCAAACCTGAAGAAGACGGAGTTAAATTGAGTCCATCATCGGCGTTTTATCAAGTAAATCGAACCATTGCTGATTTGGAAGGCGGCTCAATCAGGTTTTTCTTCTGCTTCTAGGGTTTCTGGTTTGTTCATATTTTTTTTAATACTTGTATAATTGAGTCGAACTACTTTTGTAATTGAGTGCATTTTTCTTCTTCTTCTTCTAGGGTTTATGATTCGAACCCAATTTTTTTATTTTCTTCGTTCTCTGTCAGATTCTTAGTTTAGGGGTTTTTGGTTATTTTTTATTTTTTCGACAATTTTTATGGTCAGAAGTTTATTAATTAGTGGTAAAGCACAATTGTAGTATTAAAATTCTGAAGTGCTCAGTTATTGTGAT
>BMAC01000711.1:9123-27644 GCA_014905375.1 Phtheirospermum japonicum
TCTATTTTTTTTACTATTTTTTAATATTTCTTATTTTGTAAATTTTAAGAATTTATTAAATAAATATTTAGATTTTAAATATATTTTTATTCAATTTTAGAATAGTTTTTTCCATTATTTTGAAAGATATGTGATTTCTTAATTTGTTTCATCCCTAAATTTATTTCAAAATTATTTACAATAAGAATAAAATTTTTTTAAATATTTAATTATAACCCAATCTTATGACATGAAATTGGCTATTACGGTTACATGAATTATTTTACATATAAAAGTTATAACTTGATTGCTATCTGATGAGTGGATGACTTATATTCTAATTTTAGTTTTTTAAAAAAAAACTAAACTCGATTTATAATACTGAGGTAATCACAAATATATTATTTGAATTAAACTCTACTTATAATATCCGACTTAAATATTAATTTCCAAGAAAATAAAATAAATTTGTAGTTTATATTTTTATTAAATATTAGTATTTTATATGTCACTAGTGCTTAACCCGTGCGATACACGGAGCAAATTGAAATGGATGGTGTAAATTTATTTGATGTAAGTATAATATTATTGATTTATTAATGTAATATAATAACTTAAAATACTCAAGTTACGATTACTGATCAACACAAGTAAATTGAAAACAAAGGGCGTAGATATACGCACCTCGTTTATTTATTAGTTCACTCCGCTAAAAATGTTATCACAACAATTTCAATATTATCCTTTAACCTTACACCCTCAAATACTTCATCTGCTTCGACTCTCCAGCACCACTCGAGCCGCCGCCCATCACCATCTCCACTGCTATGGCCGCCGTCTATTGAAAAATATAAACAAAATATGCGTACATAAATACGTCGCCGCCGCCGTGCCATTGAAGAAAGAAAAAGGAAAAATGCCTTAAAAAAAGTCGTTCAAACCAAACTTTCAAACACAAAATATATGTTTGAAAAATCGATTTGAACACAAAATATAACTGCAAAAATTTGATTTGTACACAAAACACATGTTCGGAAAATTGATCTGAACGTCCCCTTTAAGGCTAAAAAAGGGTTGTTCGAATTTTATTTTCGAATAACGTTGTATTGTTCGATCAAAAAGTTAAAATACTTGACATATGCTCGAGAAACCAGAGACGAACACCCCTATTTTGCATCTGTTTCTTACCATTTGTCGACCAAATCTATCACTTACCTTTCACCACCCATCACCATTTTTTCTTCTTCTTGTTCGACGGAAGCGACAATGTGATGGGCGATGATAATGGCAGAGTTGGAGTGGTGGTGAAGGCTTGGAGAAGATGATGTGTTTGGGGGTGTAGTTTTTTTTTTTTTTTTTTGTTGGGGGGTGGGGTAATTTTGGTATTTTTGTTGATTTTTATTTATTGGGTTGAACTCATAAATAGATGGGGTGCGTATATCCGCCCCCTAAAATAAATTAAAGGTAAATAACTCCACATTATATATTATGAAATAACTTTTTGCAGACTAAATTATACGTCAAATTATAGTTTAACTTGTTATCATCACATGGCAATAGTTTTAAACTCTCCCATTTAGTTAGTTGCGAAACAATCATATTAGTCACTTTTATTACAAATCATTGAGTCCAGCTCCTTGTTTAGTTTTTGTATTCAAAGAAAAATCGAAGATCTTATAATAAATTTAGGCTTTTCTAATTATCGGTATCTGTTGTACTTGTTCGTCAACATGTACCTCAAAGTTTATCGTTAGATTATGTTATAATTCAATCACATCAGTCTATTTGAGTACAACTTAAGTACAACCGAATAATCTAGTTGTACTTTAGTCGTACTTTTTTGTACGTTTTATTCCATATATATTTAATATCAACATAATTATAAAATTATCAAATAAACCTTTAACCAATAAAAATATAATACTTGTAGTATAAATTTGAAAAAGTATATAAAATCAACTAATGAAATACAAAAAAATTGTATTTAGATTATAAATATATATTAATTAAATTAAAATTAAAAAAGTCACAAAAACCATATATATTATAAATAATATAAAATAAATCATAAAATATTTTAAAATTAAAATATTATAAATTCTAAATAATTATTTAATAATAAGAAAACACAAAAAAATATTATAATATAATAAATAAATCATAAAAGAATATGAAATATGCTAAATATATATTAGAAATATATTTTATATATAAATATTTATCAAAAAATCTAAAAATAAAAAAATTACGAATATAGTAATAGTTTAAATAATATAAAACAAATACTATTTCACAATAATTATATAGAATAAAATTAAAAATAATTTAAATCCTGAATAATCATTTACTAAATCCTAAAAGTAACAAAACACACTTAAAAGACTACAAATAATAAAATAATTAGAAAAATATGAATTTATTTAAATAAATATAACACATATGTTTTAATTCTAAATGGTTCTTAATAATTTCTAAAATGAAATAAATATAAATATAAATATTACAATATAATATTATAATATAAGTATGAGATTATTTTGAAATCAGATAAAAATATAATAAATTATCACTTAATTTCTAAATATTTATTTTAAAGACGTTGAAAGAATAAATTGGCGATAGTGATAAAGTAAATAAAATAAATATATAAAAGTTAATTTTAAATAATTTTTATCTATTTAAAGTTGATAATAAAATAATAAGAAAGATGAAGAAGTTATAAAATATAATAAAATAAATCTTAAAATATTTTAGAACATAATGTAATATACTTAATTAATGTTGTACTATAAAAAATTATCTCCTAAATATAGAAAATTAAAACATACAAATAGTGTAAAAATATATAAAATACTAAAAAAATGAAAAAAAAAAACCAAATAAATGAGCCGTCTTATTAAGATTTTAATTGAGGGCCTTTGTATTCTATTTTATTATAGTTATTTTTTTTAAATCAGCCCGGTAATTGACTCGAGATAGCCACTGAGTAATTTAACCACCAATTCACCGAGTCATTTGATGAACTCGATAAATAAACTAAAATTTATATATAGATTTAAGTTATACAAAATTAATTATATAACCAAGAGTAATATATCATTTATGTGTGGATTTATAACGTTAAATACTTAAAGATATAGTAATTAGTCACAAATTATTAATATACAAATGTTCATAAATAATTATTTAGTTAAAAAGATAATGTATTGAATTCTTTATATTATACGATTATATAATCAATATTTTATTCTACCCACATATAATTTTGATTTCAAACTTTAATCAAATAAATGTATATAATTATTTACCTTTAACTTGTGTTCATAATATAAATTTTTGATTTTTTTAGGAAAATGAGAAAAAAAGTGTAATTATCAAGTTTGTGACACGTTCAGGGTCAAAGTTTGGGTCATTCGAGTGTTACTTGAGTCACATATAGAAAATTTAAAGTTATGACGCTATTAGGTTTGTCCCTGTATCACCTGATCTGGTCAACAAATAAAATTATGGAAAAAAAGACAAGTTCTTATTATCGATTATAAGTTTGTTTGTTTTTTTACTTCGTTGCATCAATTTTTTTGATGTACTCACACTATATTTCTTTTTTAGTTAAAAAATTATTAAATAAATTTTCAAAATCAAATCATAAATTTTTTTATTTTTTTTATTCAATTTTTTCAGTTTTGTTTATATTATATTATATTTCTTGTAATTTTTTTTAATTTTATATTTAGTTAATAATTTCTATAATTTAATGGTACTTTTTGTAGTTATGAATTTATATTTAATTTTATAATATTAGCAACCTTTTGGTTTGTTTTCTATTTTTTTATTTATTAAATAAATATTTGTAATTTAATTATAAGTTCTTATATTTTATTTATAATAAAAATAAATTTCTTTGATATCATTTGAAATATTTATATTTTGATTTACTTTTTTGGGTTTTGCAGATTTATAAATTAACTATTTAGATTTATTTATAGATTAGAAATTTTATATTTATATTTTATTTTTCAGATTTCATCTATATATATATATATATACACACACACACACACATGATATTTTTTGTAGTTGATTATTATTTTTTATTTTATTTTATATTTTTATAAATTCCCTTTTTTATTTTTAGATTTATTTAATAAGTTTATAGAATCTAATTATAACCATTTGAGTTAACTTAACTTATTTTATGATTTTTTTTTCTTTAATTTTATTTGATTATTGGATTTTTGTTTTTTTTTTCTTCATATTTATTATATAATTATTTATAGTTTAATTATAACTTCTTATATTTTTATCTATATGATTTTATTAATGTTTTTAATTTTATTTTACAGCATTTAAAAATATTTATGTTTTACTTTTACTTTTTTGGATTATTAAAATTTATTAACTAATTATTTACATATATTTATATATTTATTTTAAATAGTTTTTTATATTTTATATTTTCTTCAAAAAAAATTATATTATTTTTATTTTTCTCATATTTTATTTATAATTATACATAATTCTTCTATATATTTAATATTTTATTTACATAAATCATAATTTTCAAAAGAATATTTACATAAATAATTATATAAATAATAAGTATGTATACTACAAATAGTAAGTAAAGTGGGCTAGAAAATTTTAAGAAATATTTTTAGAAACGCTAACCTTTTTATATATATATATATATTATTATTTTTAATGTACCATAGAAATAATTTCAAATGTAACATAAATTTTACTATAGTAATTCTTCTCTTACTAATTTATATATTCATTATACATATATAATATATAATTTTAAACGTCACATAATAGTTTAAAATATTACTAGTATATTTTCATAGAAGTTTAATTTATTTTTATTAAATATATAAAAATTACTATTATATTTTTCATTGTTAATGTATCATTAAAATAAATTTGAATGTAACATAATTTATATTGGAGTTATATTAAGCTCAATTATATAAGAAGATTATTATGCCATATAATGACTTTATAATATATCAACTTTAAGAGTTATTATTATAAACATATTTTATCAAATATGTAAAAACTCAATATATAATTACAATGTTTAAGTCAATTGATTAATCACAAATTAAATTAATCTTTTAAACTTAAAATTGATTTATTGTTAGTCATGTTATTCATTTGCTATGGAAAAAAAGTATAACATAAATAAGTAAAGATTATTTTTTATTATTCAATCATAGAATTTCCTACTTAAAATATATTTAAATTATTAATTAAATATTTAATTCATGTCAAAGATTACCTAACATATCATGTTATTTATAAAATATATATATTATATTAAATATGTATATAAAAAAATGGAAGAATATTAGAGCTTATCTTACATATTTTAAGAACATTTTTTCAATGGACAAGACTCTCGACGGATCATCCGTTAGGTCAAAATTTCATACTGCTACATTATAATACAAAAACCTATACATTTTATTAAAAAGTCAATACATCATAATACTAATACAAAACCAATACATCATAATTAGATATTTATGAAAAATCAATACTTTTAAGTACAAAAACCAATACATCATAGTTCAAAAACTAATACATTAAAGTATCGGGTCAGATAGCCTAACGGGTCATGACCCGTCAATCTGGCCTAACACAAATCTTTGCCATTTTCGATATATCACACTTTTTCTCTCTTCCACTAAAACAGGCTTGATAAAATCTCACACAAGTTTATAAAAAAAACAACCAACGTGATCACAATTATAAAGTGTTGAGTATTCTATTCTTGGGAATAATTCCTTATTTAGTTGTTTGCCTTTCTTGGGCTCAAAATAAATTAGGGAACTAGATTTAGGACTTTATTTGTTTCCTAGTTTATGATTAAAACTTTAATTAGTTTCCTAGATTTTGTTTAGAATTTATTTTCCTTGTTTATCTAGATTAGGACTTTAGGACTTGTCTATTTAAGACAACACAAGGACACAAGACAAATCAATCTTTGCCACAACCAAGAGACGCACGGAATTCTGAGACAGAAGACGCAAGGCAAAGAAGCGTGACCAACGGAGAAGAGCTTGATCAACCTAGGCGACAAGTATTTAGTATCATGTGTTTTGATACTTTAGTTTTCATATATTACTTAATATCTTTGTATTGATCGCAAAATGAGAAAATAATATAGTTTTCGGGTTTGTACACCCAAGTTCACAAGTACTTTTACTTGTGAACTGAATTTGTTTTAATCGTGTTCTTARATTTWWTTYCCGCTGCATAWTKTTTATTTTACTCTGGTYGATGTTGKTAGTCAGTGTTGYTTAACATTGATAACAACATCATAAATATGAGACTTATTTTCAAAACCAAAGACCTTCAAATTTTACAATTGGCATCTAGAGCGGGTTACTTAACCTTTTAAGTACTGATCCTTATTTGTCTAGGTACTATGGATGCAGAGACTGTTGATTACCATAAGGAATACGAGCTGCTAAGTGTTGAACACCAGCAACTGTTTGTCAGTTGGGCAAAACAAGTATTCAAAGTCAAGGATCTTAAGATCGAGGTGGACAAACTGACTCAGGAAAAAGGATGACCAACTGATTATAATTATCTGATTTGAGTCATCCCTCGCCAAAAAGTATGATGAGCTAGAACGAGTAAAGACCGAGTTGAAGAAGGTCCAAGAAGCCCTCACAAACCTCAACAAGGGCAAGTCCAAGGTGGATGAGATTTTGGAATCGAGTATCCCGAATTGTTCAAACCACGGGATTGGATACAAGCATGTTCAAAATCCAAATTCAAGTCAAAAGGTGAAGTCGACCAAACGCCACAAGAGAAGAAGAAGAAGAAGACAATACGTGTGTCATCACTGTGGTGAACCAGGTCACATACGACCTTATTGCTGGAAGCTTGTTGGCAAGCAAACTCATTTTAAAAGGTCGAAGCTGACTGCTGAATCCAATGTTGGTTTCCTGAAAACCAACACCAAAACTAACACCAGGTTCAAAAAGGTTTGGGTCAAGAAAAATGATATCAAGTGAAACATGATCTATTCCTCTCTGAAGTCTCACATCCCTGGAGCCTGGTATTTTGATAGCGGATGCTCTAAGCACATGACCGGCTCGGAAGATCTCCTCTCGAATATTGTCAAATTTCATGGAAGAAAGGTGAAGTATGGTGGAGGTGCAAATGGCCAAATCATTGGCCAAGGAACCCTTCATGTACCTGGTATTGCAAAGTTTGAGAATGTGTTGAACGTGTTGCTAGTCAAAGGTTTAACGGCGAACTTGTTAAGTGTTAGCCAACTGTGCGATGGTGGTTTCAATGTCAAGTTCACTCATGAAAGATGCGAAGTTTATGACGAAGGCAATGCATGTATTCTCATTGGTCAGAGGACTTTAGATAATTGCTATCAAATCAATGGTGATGTGTTCTGCAAGCTGTATCAATTGAGTGATGCCGAGGTGTGGCATCAAAAGCTCGGACATGTCAATTACAAGATGATGGAGAGATTGGTCAAAAAGGATGCTGTGATCGGACTACCAAAGCTCAACACTAAAACTGTTCCTGTTTGCGAGGCGTGCCAGAAAGGAAAGCAGGTCAGGATGCCACATCCAATAGTACAAAGTCTCACTACCTCATATTGTTTCGAAATCCTTCATATGGACCTTTTGGGACCACTTGAAGTTGAGAGCCTTGGTGGTAAAAGGTATGTTCTTGTGATAGTAGATGATTTTTCTCGTTTTACTTGGGTAGAGTTTTTAAAAGAAAAATTTGAGACTTTCAAAACATTTAGAAAACTTGCAAAAAGGTTGTGTGTAAGTTTTGGTGTGAGTATAGATAAAATAAGGTCTGATCATGGGAAAGAATTTGGTAATGCGTCTTTTTCAAAATATTGTTTCAAAGTTGGTATAACTCATGAATTTTCTTCACCCATTACCCCCCACCAAAATAAGATAGTCAAACGCAAAAATAGATCTCTTATAGGAATGACTAGGACTATGCTTATCTCAAATGGGGTTGTTAAACGTTTTTGGGCAAAAGCAATAATCACTGCATGCCATATAATTAATAGGGTGTATTTTAGACCAGGGTCTTGTGTTACTCCTTATGAATTATTGATGGACAAAAAGCCAAATTTTAGTTATTTTTCATATTTTTGGGTGCATTTGTTATGTGCTAAATGGAAGAAATCATCTTGTAAAACTTGACTCAAAGAGTGATAAATGTGTTTTCATGGGATACTCTCAAAATAATCATGCATATAGATTGTTTAATCTTAGAACGTGTTACATGATTGACTCGGTTAACGTCAAGTTTGATGATTTGATGAGTGGTTTTAAACATGCTGAGGATGATGATCTGGTTTATGATCAAAATCCTCAAGATAATGTCACGGTTGGTGTAGATGAAAGTGCATGTGTTGAAACTGGAGAAACGAGTGATGTTGGTATCGGTGTTGGTTCTGGGAACACAACATCAAACCCAACACCTACTCAAACTGCTCCAGAATCAGATTCTGATCCAAGTGTGGAAAATCCAGCTGAACCCAATGACTTACATCAGAGAAATATTCCCTCAAGAATTCAGAAGAATCATCCTATGAGCCAAATCATTGGAGATCTCGATAAAAGAACTACAAGAAAGCGACAAATAAATTCCAAAGAGATGGTAAGATTTGTTTGCTTGTTTACTAATTGTTCTAAAACTCGAGAATCTTTGTCTCTTTCCAAAATAGAGCCCAAGCGAGTATAGGATGCTCTTAAAGCCGAGTATATTGAAGCTGGAAGTGCTTGTACACAGTTATTGTGGATGAACCAAATGATAGAGGACTACGGTCTACATAGAAGAACATTGACTGTGCTCTGTGATACTTCCAGTGCCATTGATATCTCGAAAAATCCGGTCCAACTTTCTCGAATCAAACACATTGACATAAGGTACCACTTTATTCGAGACTTGGTTGAGAGGAAGATAGTTAGCCTTGAGCATATAGGGACAGAGAAACAGCTTGCTGACATCTTCACTAAAGCATTAGATTTCGAGATCTTCTCTCGTTTGAGAAGAGATCTCGGTATGTGCATTGTCTGAACTAATGTTGATTTGTGATGTTGTGACACCCAATATCAACATCAGTCACAACATCTGTATACTTTTGCATGCATTTTTATCTTTCTTTTCATACATAATCCTAATGCATTGAGTTTGATTGAAAGTGCGATAAGGTCCTGTGTTGCAATAAAAGTGATGGCAAAAAGAACCAACCTCTTCAATTAGGTGATTGTGGGATTGCCCGCAGAAACTGGTTTTCTCCCAGGTCCAAAAACAAGAGGTTTTTAACAGCAATTGCTGAAGATTAAAAGATTCAAATCCCTTCAAGGATGAAGAAATTCTGTATACAAAATGATCCAATCTTTAAATATCACCTTCTTGAGAGATCTTGACGTTGTCATTAATTGGGTTAAGGGGTAAGTTTCCATTGACTTCACCTAAGGCAATGTTGGTTTATAATGTTATCAGTAATAAAAAGAAATATTGGATCAAGTCACTGAAATCCCAATTTGTTTTTGTATATTCTTTTAGGGCATGAATTTTTAGGCATCCCGTAGGACATTCATACTTTGTGAAGATGCCATCTTGTTGTGCGAACTATTGCTTGTGTTTTTGTCTTTCTTGAATTCTCTTAATTCTTGTTTTGAATCTTGCTAACCAAGTGTTTCAGTGGTGTTATAATCAAAGGATTGGACATGTAATAAGAGGTTAATTTGGCGAGTGAAAGATTGCTTTGCAAAGAATTTGTTCAAATATGGTGATGGTTTATAAAAATCTAGCTCTATCTCGATTTTCTAAGTAGTTGAGATTTGTGGTTTTTATTTCCAGAATTGAGATGATGGAGTAGTTGAGTTGAGATCGTGTGTCTTATTTTGAGAAAGAGTGGGGGAGTTATTTTTTTAACTTTACTTTGTTCATCCCCTTCTTTTACCTGTTGCTTACGACTTTTCCATATTGACAAAGTTAAGGTTTTTACTTTTTCTTTCTCTCGATTTTACTGCCTACGACACTCGATTTTGTGTTTGTGGTTGTTTCTAATTCTCTTGCAGAATGTCGAATTCACCATCACCCAACAAAGCTCCAGAAACAGGTTGTGCGTCTAGATAATAATAAAATTCCACCCAAAGAGAGAGAAGAAGAAGTCCAAAGCTGCCGTGTCAGCCCATGTTGGTTCTGGTGTTGTGACACTGAAACCAACATACCCTGCAGACAATCCTGCCTCTTCTCTAAGCTTCGATTCTGATAATGTTCCATCTGCCAGTGCACCGATGTCAATAGTTGCCTCCGACCACTCTGCTAGCTCTGATGAGGCTCCGTCTCAAGCCGTCGAGATTGAAGACATGGAACCAATCTCCACAAGGTTCTTGGCGAGTGAAGATGAAGAGCTGTTCTTAGGATTTCAAAATCGAGGCATGCTTGCTGAGCACCAAATCCCCATTGATGTGTTCGTGAAGCAGAATCGGATTACCTTCTTTAGGAACCCAGGCTCCTCTTCGAGCTGGTGTCATGACTGATGTTGGTTCTGGTATTCCCAACATCAGTACCAATATGGTTCATTTTTCTACTCTGTTTGTCCGGGCCCAGTTTACTTTGCTTGATAACCAGGTTGACCAGTTGCAGGCGCTTCGAGACTCGTTTGTTGAGGTCCTTTTGCTTTCAGAACAAAAATGGGGAGAAGAATGTAGAAGACGCTGCTGTGAGTGTGGTTCGTTTTTGTTTGTTTTAAACAATGGTTACTTCATTTAGGAAGAGTTTCTAATTTAGGGTGAGTTTCAATTCAGGGGGAGTTTTTAGTCTTTTGATCATTTTCATGCGTCTTGGGTATTTTGTCCAAAAGGCAAAAGGGGGAGATTGTTGAGGATTTTATTCTTGGGAATAATTCCTTATTTAGTTGTTTGCCTTTCTTGGGCTCAAAACAAATTAGGGAACTAGATTTAGGACTTTATTTGTTTCCTAGTTTATGATTAGGACTTTAATTAGTTTCCTAGATTTTGTTTAGGATTTATTTTCCTTGTTTATCTAGATTAGGACTTTAGGACTTGTCTATTTAAGACAACACAAGGACACAAGACAAATCAATCTTTGCCACAACCAAGAGATGCACGGAATTCTGAGATAGAAGACGCAAGAGAAAGACGAAAAACACGAAGAACTACTTGGAGCCATTGTTTGATATTGACAAGTTATTTGAAGTTGCGTGACCAACGGAGAAGAGCTTGGTCAACCTAGGCGACAAGTATTTAGTATCATGTGTTTTGATACTTTAGTTTTCATATATTACTTAATATTTTTGTATTGATCGCAAAACGAGAAAGTAATATAGTTTTCGGGTTTGTACACCCAAGTTCACAAGTACTTTTACTTGTGAACTGAATTTGTTTTAATCGTGTTCTTAAATTTATTTTCCGCTGCATATTGTTTATTTTACTCTGGTTGATGTTGTTAGTCAGTGTTGCTTAACATTGATAACAACATCGTAAATCTGAAACTTATTTTCAAAACCATAGACCTTCAAATTTTACATAAAGTTTTTTTTCCCATATTCTTAATCATTTGCCTTTAGCATTAAATAAATTAAAAAAAATCAAATTAATTAAAAATTGCAGAGGCGGGCCACTCTATGTCTATCACACTGATATTGTCTACTTTGGGCATGCGTCCTCACGATTTTACTTTTAAGCTGACCCAAAAAATCTCATACTTATTGATATTATCAACACTTATAAATAAACGATCATTCACATGTCTAACCGATATAGGATTTTGATTACCCTATCAATCAATAAAAATAAAATAATTTTGTAAATAAGATTATTTCAATCTATTATAAATTAATGATATGAATATTGAAATAAGGACAACAGAAAGTGCATGTATTA
Source organism: Phtheirospermum japonicum (assembly GCA_014905375.1). Taxonomy (NCBI): domain Eukaryota; kingdom Viridiplantae; phylum Streptophyta; class Magnoliopsida; order Lamiales; family Orobanchaceae; genus Phtheirospermum; species Phtheirospermum japonicum. The sequence goes on from BMAC01000711.1 coordinate 21,021, forward strand.
ATAAGATGGAAAGGGGTTCAAGTATAATCAGTAGTTCAAATATAAAAACTAAAAAAATATGGTCTGAAGAAATACGTCAGTTCGGTACTATACATGCTATATGAAATACTCCCTCAACTTCTTAATAAATGACGTACTTCATGGAGATGAGAGAATTAAAAATTGTGTAATTCGACTAAGTTGTTCCAAATAATCGATCTCTTAAATATGTATAATTATCTTTTATATAAAAAAAAGTTTTATTTATCTCTATCCCTCTCTCATATTTCCGTATTATTTTAATACTTATCTTTAAACAGAAAATGTATCATTTAATCAGAAAATTGAAAAAACCCTGTCAATTAATTAGAAACAGAAAGAGTATGATATACTTGGATTGGGGGTCTATAAAACTCAAGACACGTGTAGAAATTAAAGGAAGATTCTAAAGGACCTTTCAGGTATTATACCCATATATGTTTTGATTTAATTATAATCTAATTGTTCACGTCATTTACAATTCATATTCTTAGTCTTATCTCACGTCTAATAATTCTCGCAATTCATCCAACAAATGATTTAAACCTAACGGAATGGTACTCAAAGGTACCATGGTAGAACAGGTTAAAGTGGACGCATGTACATAGGTAGTAGGGGTGTGCAAAATTCGGTCAAAAACCGAATTGGCCGAAAAGACCGAATTAACCTAAAAATTCGGTTTGATTTTTCGACCGGTGGTTCGGTTTTCGATCGTAATATTTTTGGTCAATTCGGTCGGTTTCGGTTTGACTATCAGAAAATCGATATAATCGAACTGATCGAATTATATATATATATATATATATATATATATATATATATATATATATATATATATATAAAATAATATATATAATATATTAATTATATGTTTTTTAATTTATTTTTATGTTTAAAAATAATGGGAATTAAAAAAAAAAAAAGAGGAAGTCGGTTCGGCCGAAACCGACCGAAATATTTCGGTTCGGTTTCCCAATTTTTTTTGGTCGGTTCGGTCCGACCAACGACCAAATTCGGTCAATTTGGTTTTGACAATTTGGTCGGTTCGGTCGACCGATCCGACCGATGCACACCCCTAATAGGTAGTAATGTTCACTAAAATGTAAAACTCATAAACTCCGATACTTTTGTAACAATGTTTTGAATATGTGATGCAACTAAAAAGTTTGACTTATTAAAAAATAGGTTGTTGATTTCCAACTGATTCTTCGATTCAAACGATCTATAAAATAAAACTCAAACCAAACGATATCGCGGTGTAGGTCCTCTGATTCTTAAGTCAATATCCATATAAAGTGATAAAAATAAGAGATCGTGAAAATAATTTTAATTCTCACCCCATAAGAATCGCATGCCTCATGATTCCATGATAATTGAAATTATGAAATAATAAGGGTATAAATCCTTTATTTATAAGATTATTTAGACTTGTTCACCAACAAATAAGATTCTTTCCAGAGTTTGGATTAAATCTCATAATTATACTCAATCTTCCTAACAAGAAAATATTCTCATATTAGGATTTTTACTTTCCATAATTTCATAATAACCATAAAACCTTATTAATACCATGATATTGACCTGTCGGGATCCCATAATCATATTTAAACATAAAACGACACTACCATATACGTCGGGACATAGAACCTACTACCTCTTTTATTATTTTCTTACCATAAATAGTGCATTAGTCTCATACTATCCATGCAATTTTTTGTGAATATCGAATACTTTTTACTAGCCTTATTCTCAGTTGTCCTCTATAGGATTTCTTGTAAATTTTTTATTTTCTTTTTGAAGACGTCAAAAACTCCATGTACTTATCGAGTAATATTGTGAGTTGCAATTAGCAACAAGATTGCAGAAAGTGATCGGAGTCAATGAACTCTCATTTTTGAGATGTAAATATCGTGTTCTTCTAGTACTCCACCTTTACGGGCACTCAAAAAAAAACCAATAAAAAAAAGAAAAGTACAAGAAGAGAAATCCTTGTACAAAGAGTTATGTATATAATAAGTTGTGCAACCCTTGTACGCATTTTTTTCTGCAGTTGTTTTTTTAGAATATTTTGTTAAGAGGTGAATAGATGAAGGGGCTATTATGATGCTGATCGAGTGGTTTTGAGCACGGATAGACCTTGGCCGTTACATGGATGAGTGACTTGCATGAAGGGCAACTCATCGTATTAGTCGTACGGATGAGGATCTAAATCTCTTACCTCAAAATCTCGAAGACGTTTTTGGTTTTTAGTGACTAAATGCATTATTTCTTTATTCATTTGAGTGCATTAGTGTTAGGTTCATAGGGGATTAGATTTTTATTGTCTATCTTTAGGCTTGGTATTGCTTGAGGACAAGTAAATAATCTAAGTTTGGGGGAGTTGATTTGTTCATATTTGTGTGTGTTTTTAGTTTGTTTTCTTGTCTTGTTTTGTATGTCGTAGTGGGCTTTAAGTCGTGTTTTTCCTCATTTTTATTTCTTTTAGCTTTTACATAACTTGTGTCGATTTTTATTCGTTTTAGTACTCTTCCTCGAATCTTTTATAAATATTTATATTAGTTTGGTTTTGTTATCTTTTTAGTTAATCGAGTGGAGCCAAGCACGTCCCCGAGAGTTATGATCATAGTGAATTGGCAAAAACATGACACGGGTTCATGAAACATGCCCGTCGATCGACCTGAAATCAATGCATCAGCGACGTGCATCTTCCGCCCACATCGATAGCATTAGTCGATCGACCTGCTGAGGAGTACTGCTACCGTAGATCAATGTGACATCGACGCGAGCCTGAAGCCCTGAGCCTATTGACCTGGCGAGGACTCCATGCCATTGTCGATCAACATGAGTCATCGATGTATAATCAAAATGCCGCTATTCCTCGCCGTCGACCCCCACCGTCGATCGACACATGATCGATGACTGTGATATCGTCACTTGATGCAAGTTGACGGTGTCAGTCATTTTTGGATGAATTTACCTTGGTGCCCTCCTCGACTCACACTATATACGTGGGAACACTTTCCAGCTGCGAGCAGATCTAGATACTTGCCTAATTCTGACCTAGAAAGCTCATCTTCACGTATCTTGTTCACTCCCTTTTCTCATTTGATAATCTAGAAGAAACTTAGCTTGCTTTCTTGATTTTAAGACGATGATAACTTAGATCTCGAGAAGCCAGCTCGCGTGGGAATTTCTCCATCTCTTTTGGTGTTAAAGATTTTAAGTATTTATTTGGGTCATTTTAATTCTCTATTCCTTGCATTTTTCTTGTGAGTTTCAATAATTGTTTGGAAGTTGTTGGTTTCTTGTGTATGGATTTTGGTTTGTTGTTGAGTTTGGTACTGAATTTGTTAATGAAGGGTTATTGGTTCCATTGTTATCTTCATGCTTTCAAATCAAGATTGCTATTCTTTCAGTGTAGTTAGAATATAGACAATTTTATAATTCCTATTTGACTTTAATTTAAATATCGAACACTTTCAGTTTCCTTACATGTTTTATTCTCTTTTTTGTGGTGTCAGATTCTTACGCTATTAGACCTATATATCAAGATTCGTGTTGATGTGTTGATATATTGTTACGTTTAAATTCAAGTCATTTTAGTTATTTTTCTCTTTTTATTTTTAAATCAAAACCAACACTCATTGGTCACGTGTTTAGTTAAATTGTGTTAAAATGAGCATTTCAATTCAAATTTCCATTCATCGAGAGATTCGACTCGAGTCAAGCTTACCGCTTACAATTGCTCCGTTCTCTTATGGAAGAGGTTTTCTAAGAAAAAGTAAGTGTAAAAAGACTGATTCATTAAACCATATCAAACAAAATAAATCTTTAAACCAAATAAACAACTATGCCACACCGCACCATATAATCAAAGAAAGTAGGCCATATAAACCCAAATCAACCCTATTAACCTAAAATAAACCTCTTAATCATACCAAATCATATAAATCAAATAAGCCACAACATATAAACCAAATAAAACCCAAATAAACTAGCTAAACCATGCTAAATAAACCAAATAATATTAAAGCGAACAAATAATATTACACCAAACTAACTAAATAAACCATGGTAAATAAACCATATTAATCCAATTAAACCATATTAGAATATATCCATATCTTCCAGAGAGCATAAGAAATCATATTCCAGAGAGTTTTAGAAATCAAATAAGTCCCTTCAGCCAAGAATTAAACCACATAGAATCATTCATTTATCCCACTTTTCTAAAAATAAAGTCACCATTAAATCACATAGAATCAAATAAACCACCGGTATATCCCCATAGAATTAAATCACAAAGAATCAAATAAGTCCCTTCATCCCAGAATTAAACCATACACGTATTCCCATTTAAACACACCCAACCATCACCATTGTTACCCATGATTGGCATAACACGTCTGACCCCAATTTATATATTTCCAATTTTGAAATAAAGGAGAATAAATACTTAACTTGATTTTGGATGCCTTTATAATTTAAGGTCCTTTGATAAATTGGTCTGGAACTCACTTCTTTCGTTCAATGACTCAATGTCACTCGTATTCCCATAGACGACGCTACTTCATGTGACTAAAGAGTTTGGCACACCAAGAAAGAGGTCGTTGATCTCCACTGCTTCTCTGATGCAATCGACCTACAAAATAATATTCAAGCCGAACAACCCCGACGTGGACTCTCCAATGCTTAAGTCAATATCCATATGAAAGTGATAAAAATAAGAGATTATGAAAATAATCTTAATTCTTCCCCCATAAGAGTCGTATGCCTCATGATCCCATGATAATTGAAGTTGTAAAATAAGGGCCTGAACCCCCTATTTATAAGATTATTTCCTAATATGAGATTAAATCTCCGCATTATACACAATCTCCATAACAAGGAATATCTTTTATTTTATGCTACAATTTAATTTACACTTTTTACAACACACATATTTTATATTTTAAAACTATGAATTGAGATATACAATTATTTCAATACATAACAAAATAATGGAACCTCCTTACGTGAAGATCAGAGGTGCCATCATTTATTAGAAGTATCACATATTGATGTGACATCAAAAATCGACTCAACTATATATGGTAAGAAAATAACAAAAGAGGTAGAAGGTCTATGTCCCGGCGTATATGGTAATGAGGTTTTATATTTAAATATTATTATGGGTCCCCGGTAGGTCAATAACATGGTAATAATAAGATTTTATGGTTATTATGAAATATATAAGCAAGTACTATTAATATTTATTTCAACTCCTGGAATTCTATTGCAAAAATTTAAAAACTTTAGCCCATACGCAGTATAAACCATTAACTCTAAAACCCCCAAACTTAAACTTTAGCTTGTCCTCAAGCGAACACAAAACAAGAACAAGAACAAGCAAATCACATAAATCATGAGGGAAGAATAGGAAAAGAAATCAGCCGGGTAAGTGACGAGGGGGTCTCGGTTCCGGTCAACCACGATAATTTTTTTTATTATATAATGTTGTGTTGGAATTGACAATTAGGCAGTATGTTGTCCCCTTAGTTGCACAAACTTACTGTTGAATGATTTTTGGTAGCATGGATAAGTTTTTTACTTGATTTTATGCATCCTGATCTGATGGAGAGTATAAAACTTTGACTATAAGAATTATTCTTATAGTCGAGCCAACAGGGCGAATATCTTTACTAGTCCAAACTTTCATCTCAATAATTACAAAATTCATAATCTACTAAGTAAAGATAAACTAAAAACTCCTTAAGAGTATAAGATTCACTATCACAAGACTGGATTTTAACGAAAATAGCAAAAAGTATGGAAAAAAAAAGATTTAGCTGAAGGATACTATTGTGGATGACAAAAGCATTTGCAGTCACATTCACTAAATCCAAAAACCGTCAGCAAGAATAAAATATGCTCTCAAACATTTTAACTTCGATACTTATCTCTAAGTGCGTGAATCATTTTTGAGCAATCCCTCAACTATATATCGACACACATTGTTTATATATGAGACCGACAAAATAAGAAAAAATATTCATACAAAATAGAGCAAGTAAATATCATTAGTAATAAAATAAGATCAAATCTTTAGAGTTCTAATAATAAGTGGTGCACTGGTACATGCCGATAGTCCATAAATGGTTGATCGTGGGTTTCCCCAGTAGAGGACGACGTCATGTCATTGGTAAAAATACCGAGGACAAGTATTTGCCTTTGGCATTTATTTACCGACTACAAAATGCCTACTGCCAAAACCTGTCGGTAAATTATTTACCGACGGATATTGCTGTCAATATTTCTCAATTTTTTGTAGTGGATCCCCACCCCCACCCCCACCCCTCTCTCTCTATATATACACCATGGTTGTGGTTATGGTAGGTGATGAGAGTAGGAGATCCACCACGCAATCACTTGTTATCCACAGATGAGCCTGCGGCGGTGAATGGTGTGTGTGTGTGTTAATGTGAACTGCTGTTTGTTGATTATTATTTAGTTTTTTTGAAAACTCGTTCTTTGTAGTTGATGGAGGTTAGGGTGCAGGCTGATTCAAACAATTATCATTTGATGTTGCTTTTTTTTCTTCCTAAGTATGATCTAAACTTGGAATTG
>BMAC01000711.1:27674-53514 GCA_014905375.1 Phtheirospermum japonicum
AGAGATCGAAGATTTTGGCAGTGTATGGAGTACAATGAAACAAATATGTGAAAAAGGAATTATATAAGATTTATTAATTTATATATAAAGTTAATAAATAAATATAGAATATATATAATTTATATGGTCTGACAAATTTTGGTCCCCCAGAATTCTAAACCCCGCCCCCTAAGGTCGTCCTAGAGACTGGTTTCATGAGGGACCTAATCTTATATTATTATTATTATTATTATTATTATTATTATTATTATTATTATTATTATTATGTGTATGTAATCATTTGTGATCTGTCGGGCGTAGTCGACTGTCGTTGGATTATGGTTTATCGATTCTTATTACGTTTAGTGGGAGCACGGAGGGCAGTTTAGTCCTTTTAGAAATCTGATCGCTAGTCGTTTCTCAAATGCAAGCCCGCTGCCTTTGTGTCGGCCTGTATCCGCTGCCGGTACTCATACAAGCAACACAGTCTAAAACTCCACAGCGTTCCTTGACACGGCCCGACAACAACTGGATGCCGCGTCTCGTCTACACTTGATATCTCCAACAAGTACTTGAAAAAAATGGAAGACAACAACCAGAAAGAAAAAAGGGAAGCGAGACGTAAAAAAACCAAACAAAACAAAACCAATAAAACAAGAATGAGAAACCCCCTTCTCGTGTAGTCGCCAGAACAAGGACAGAACGATGATCAGAGATCCGGCTCAGATCTCCAACAAATGGCCCCTTTACACACAACAGTAAACCAGCACAACCGCTAGGCTTCCCGGAATCCCAGACCACCACCGACACTGCTAGTACCCCTCGGACAAAGACCCAAGGTGGCGCTCGGAAATCCCCTATTGACCAGAACCCCAGCACCACTCTCACATGAATCTCATTCTCAAGATGGTCAAGATATCTTCAAGAACAACCACTCTGGTTTTCCGGCAAGGAGGAAACAGAGAGATGAAGACCAAAGACCAAGAGAGAGGGAGCTATCGAAGAGAAAGAAATAGAAATCCGAAAAAGTGAGCTAGGGTTTTGGAGGAGAGGGTATTTAGAGGAAGATCAACGGCGAAGGTGCAAACCCTAAGGTGGGCGGCTAGGATTAAGTAATAAGGATGGATCCGGAGCGCCCAACCCGATTGACTTGGGTCGTCGTCTTGGGCTGCCAGAGAAGCGGGCTGCAGAATGGGCCGGGATTAGAGGATTCAGGGACATTGTATGAATTTGGGAAGCCTTAGGATTTCATCATCATCGTATGTCCCTTTTTCTATCATCATTGCCATCCAACGTACCCGTTCTCAACACAAGAGTTAGTAACGGAAAAACACACACTTATAGACAACAAAGTTAGCTATAAAAAATAACACAATCCCAACAGATAGCCTAATCACAAGAATCAAAACTCAGGGTTTCAAGGCAAGACTCAAATTTCTCAACGGGTAGACACTTAGTTCCCATATTATAACGATTCGATTCAAAAGGAAATTTTTCGAGAAAAACTATACCTTTTGCGACCACATCTCGAATAAAGTGGTATTTCACATCAATGTGTTTAGTTCGACCATGAAAAATAGGATTCTAAGCTAATTGAATAGCGGGCTGGCTATCAGAAAATACTACGATATCACCTTCAAGAATGCAAATTTTATAAAGCAAACCTTTTAGACATATGACCTCTTTAAATGCCTTAGTTATTGCAACATATTCGGCTTTGGTAAGCGACAAGGTAACCACATGTTGTAACTGCGATTTCCAACTAATACACCAGCCACATAAGGTAAATACATAAGACATAGTCGATTTTCTACTGTCTCTATCATTAGCATAGTTGGAATCCACGTTTCCTTTCAAACATAATTTTCCGACTTAGAAAATTTTAGACCAAGATTAACAGGGTGTTTTAAATAACGAAGCAACCATTTAACAGCTTCCCAATGAATCTCACCAGGGTCAGACATATACCTACTCATGCAACTCACAGAATAAGCAATATCAGGCCTAGTACTAACCATCAAATACATAACAGAACCTATAGCACTGGTAGCATAAGGCATGTTTTTTCATGTATTCAATATCTTCTTCATGAATGAGAGACTGTTGTTTACTAAGCAAGAAATGAACAGCCAGTGGAACATCAACAGGTTGGGGGTCATAAAGAATTTACTCAAAATCTTCTCAACATACGAAATCTGATCCAGAAAGATAGTCGAACATTTCCTATCTCTAACAATGTTCAAGCCAAGAATCCTTTTTGCATCTCTTAAATATTTCATGTCAAATTTAGTACTTAAACAATTTTACACATGCTCGATAGACTTGATACATGAACTAATTAATATCATGTCATCATCATATATCAACAAGAATATAGGCACCTTAGCATTTACTCTAAAATACAAACAAGTATCAAACGAACTTTTCAGAATTTTAAAGAAAGCATGCACTCATCAAATTTCTTGTTCCATTGTCTAAGAGATTGTTTCAACCAATACAAAGACTTCTAAAGCAAACATATAAGATCATACTTCGATTTGTTAACAAAACCATCAGGTTGACGCATATATATTTTTTCATCTAAATCGCCACGCAAAAATGCAGTCTTAACATCTATTTATTTTAATTCTCAATTAAACTGAACACATAACGCAAGCATGATTCTAACAGTAGTAAACTTCACAACAGGAGCAAAGATTTCGGTATAATATATCCCTCCCTTTGAGTAAATCTCTTAGCAACTAAACGAGCTTTAAACCTAACAGAATCACATTCATCCTTGAACTTAAACAATCGCTTACAATCAACAACAGAGCAATTATCAAGTTTAGGCACAAGAATCCATGTATTATTAACATGAAAAGAATTCATTTCCTCATTCATAACATTTAACCATTCAACAGAATATACAGATTTCAAAGCATCGCCACAGGGCTTAGGTTCGCTACTATCAATCGAATCAAACACACTATAAGCAAAGGAAGTCATATGATAATCATTAAACTTAAAAGGTCGATTAACAATGTTCCTTCTACCCCTATATCTGGCAAGTTGATAGCCATCTAAAGACTCATTTTCAGGCAGATTATCAATAGGCACATCATACACAATATTAGCATCAGCATTGTCAGCAGTTAAATAAGCAAATCAGCATGTAAATCAGTTGAAGTTTTAGTTTCAGCATGCAAATCATCAGAATTAGTTAAACTAGGTGATTGCTCCACCTTACTCGGAGCCGTATCAGGTTCAAGAACATGCATAGGAACAGACAAATAAGGAAACTCAGATTCATTAAAGGTCACATCACGACTAATCATGACCTTAAAATTGGGTTCACTCCTAAGCCACAATATATACCCTTTGACACCTTCGGGATAATCTTAAAAACACATTTTTCTGACCGAGGTTCAAGCTTATCACCCTTTTGATGAACAAACACAGCACAACCAAAAACTTTTAAGTTCAAAAAATCAATCTCATGACCGGACCACACATGCTTAGGACACTTACCATTCAAAGGCACGGAAGGGGATCTATTTATCAAATAAGCAGCAATTAAAACAGCCTCACCCCAAAACTTTTTTGAAAGACCGGAACATGCAAGCATACATCTAACTCTTTCAAGTAAAGTTCGATTCATACGTTCCACAATCCCGTTTTTCTGAGGAGTATACAAAACGGTTTTGTGTCTTTGAACACCAGAACCAGCACATAATTTATCAAATGAAGTTGTGAAACTCAAGTCCATTGCCCGTTCGAAGAATTTTGATTTTCTTACCAGTTTGGTTTTCAATTAGAACTTTCCAAGACTTGAATTTTTCAAACACATCAGATTCTTGTTTTAAAAGAAAAACCCAAACTTTTATGAAAAAATCATCAATCATAGATAAAAATAACAACTTCCACCTTGGGCGGACTCTGTAGCTGGACCCCACACATCAGCATGCAAACATTCAAGTATTTCAGTGCACTTATACCTATTGGGATGGGGATAAATGGGGAATTGCACTTTATGCTGCATTCCTAACACGCAAGAGTCACAAAATGACATACATGACAGTTTATCATAACCAAAATATCCAGATGATCGAAGAATCCTTAGCACTCTAAGAAATCTTCTCCGCAATAGTACGGAGTCGATTGTAGAGCGGTAAGCTTCCCCGAGTCGTGTCTCTCGATGATAGATATAATCGGAGATCGGTGTATTTAGTCACTCCCTTGTTAAGCTAAATTAAACTAATCTACTCCTAAGAAAGCATTAAGTCATTGTTTTGGGTTTGAGTTTTGAATTGAATTTAAAAGGAGACTTTAATGAAAATAATGAAAATGAGGGTTTAGGGTGTTCGGTTCGTCTCCACGATTAATCGGTTTTCGTCGAGCACTTAATCCACGATTCGGGGTTGTCAATCCCAAATGTTAATCAAGTATTGAGGTCGTTAATCCCAATTCTCGACAAGCTCCGATTAATGGTTCTAAACAAACCTAAACCCTAAACCCCTAATTTCTTTGCATCAATACAAATTAAAGCTTGCTTGAGAGTAATTAATTAATGACATGAAGGCTTGCACATTGAAGGGGAAATTGGAGGGAACTCAAAAGCTTTGAAATTGAAATTGGTCAAAAGGCATTAAATTTAAGAGAAGTCAAATTGCTCAAAGAAGAAAGACCCATTTGGCTTTTGAAAACCCAAGGTTTGCTTGGACAAATGGGGTAAAAAACTTGAAGATGCAACAATGGAATTTGGCAAGAACAAGAACAAACTAAAATCTAGAAATGAGAAATTGAAGAACAATGCCAAGAACAAAAACACAAACTAAATCTAAAAACCAACACAACATCAATAACAACAATCAACAATAACAACACAAGAAGATAAGAGGAAGGAAACTACCAATTGCATTGAACTCAAAAGCTTCAAATCTTCAAACTACAAGCACCACAAATGAGGGAGGTGTCACTCACTCCAACACTTGCTTAAGAACAACTAACTAACTACTAACTAAAAACTAACCAACTAAGCTAAACTAGATTAACTATTAAGCTAGCTAAAACTACACTAAACTAGGGTTTATAAGTTAGGGTTTTGAAAAGCAAGAGTAAAGGCTTGGAGGAAATGGAGCAAGCCCCAAATTCCACCAAGGAAGGGTTAGATAAGGTTGGAGAAGGCTGGGCTTATTTATACAAAAACGCAGGGGCAAAATCATCAAAACAGGATAAAATCACGAGCTGGACTGCAACTCAGCCGATCGACTGGCAGTCGATCGACTAAGGGTCAGTCGATCGACTGCTTTGCCCAAGATCTCCGAACCTACTGGAATCCAGTCGATTTGGGAAGGTCCAGTCGATCGACTGGACGATCAATCGATCGACTGAAGGCCAGTCGATCGACTAGCTCGGCTGCTCCAGCTCGGTTTTCTCGTTTCGCTCTAAACGTCCGCCGGTTGTTGCTCCTCATTCGCATTGTGTTTCCTTGCTTTGCCCGTTCCAATCCAAGTCGAGTGGGATGCTCCGAGCGTGCGCGGGACCGCTTTGGTCAACCTACAGCCATAAAAACAAAAACGAGTAAAAATGTACGAAAAACTAATAAAAACAGCGCAAAAGCTACAAAAACCTAAAACTAACAAAATAGGCCAAAATGACTCCTAAAATCTGTAAATGCAAGCAAAACACACGCGAATGCGACACAAAAAATTAACAAAAAAGTACAAATCAACCACCCCACACTTAGAATGATTGCTTGTCCTCAAGCAATACTAATCTAGAATTACTAAACTACCCCCGGGTGATCCTAATCTAATGCACAAAAACCTAATTTGAGGCGTTGTATGCTAAAATGCTCGTTAGCTCGGCTAAAAGGACGACAAAAATATTTTGGCAAATAAAGTCTAGATCGACTCCCAAAACCTAAAAGTACTAGGTAACCCTCCAAGTCGGTCCCCTAGTCCTTGCCCCGGCTAAGGTCTATCCACGGTCGAACCGTTAATCGGCTCCCTACTAGCCCCAATCGTCTACAACTCTCTTTAACAAAATCTAAAAGAAGGAGAAAGAAGAAACGTGCAAGAGTTGTACGTTTTATTACTTAATAACTACAAGGATTTATAACTTATCCTTGTTTTATTCATCATCATATTTTTTTCTTTTTTTTGAATTTTTTTTCTTTTTTTCTTTTTTTTTTGGTACCCAAGGAAATAAGGTACTTAAATACAAGATATATACAAAGAGAAATCAACGGCTCCGACCACTCGTTGCTACTAGCAACTTACAATATTTTCGATCGAGCACATGGAGCAATTGACGACTCCAAAATACAAAACAAAATCCTATAGAGAGTGTTTGACGACGAGGCTAGTTGAGGTACTAGTTCTATATGAGCTCAAGGATAGCACGAGACTAAAGCCGAACAAAGTTTCCAACAAGTCAAATTACCTAAGTACACTAAATCCGATCGAAAATCTAAACTCCCTAACCAAATCATCAAAACCGCGTCACTACGCCAAGGATCCAAGCAGAAATAACACACACGCTACTCAAATTAACGCAAGAAAGCATGCATCAAATTAAAAATCCTAAGACGAACCCTAACCATCACCCCACACTTAAAACCTAGCAATTTCCTCATTGCATATTAAGATAGAAAAATGCGGTAAAATGTGTAAGGGAAAAGGAAACGCCCCTATCTCCGAGCTTGTGTCGACGTGGTTGTGTGTACGTCCTTTCCGGGAGTCTAGACAAGCAACCTACAAGAAATAAACAAACGGGGGGTTGCAAAAACAAAATATGAATAAAAAGTAAAAATCTTTTTGGGGTTTTAAATTTTCTATTTTTTTATTTTTTTATTTTTATTTTTGGATTTTCTCTTTTTCTTTTTTTTTTATATATTTTTTTTCTCTTTCTTTTTTTTTTAAATTGGGTTGCCTCCCAATAAGCGCTACTTTAACGTCTATAGCTCGACGGTTTATACAAATGACGCTATCCGRGATCCAAGAAGAGGTGGCGATCGTGCCACGCCTTGGTGTTCTCGAGTAGACACACCGGGTGACAAAGATCACCAAGGCGAGCAAGTCGAGCATGCCGGTAGGTCAAAGCAACAAAAGAGCGGGCTTGCTTCGGGGGCCGAAAGAGGGAGTAGTCGACCACCCAAATGTGATCTTCCCAAAATGGGTCGACGTACTCCTTCGTCTCCCCGACCGTCATCTCTTCTCCCTCCCCCGCTCCCGCTCCCTCTTCTACCTCCACTTGTTCGAGTAGACAAACGACGTCGGGCGGTGGTAAAAGAGGCTCGATCAACTCCACATCCTCCAAAACGGCACAACTTCATCATCCTCACCAAGAGCGAGTGCATTCAACGTTCCAAGTGCCATTGGGATCCCCAAAGGCGACTCCCCCTCACGTTCCTCTACAACTTCTTCACAAAACTCGAGAGGGGTAACGCCGATCTCCGAACCTTTCTCCTCACCCTATATCTCCACCTCCATGCACACCTCTTTCAAAAGATCGCCAAGAATTGAATCGCCATCAACAATCATGGGATCCACCACATCAAAGGTGGGCATCTCGTCAAAACGAGGTTGTTTGAGCTCATCCACATCGTTGGCAATTTGCTTTGCTTGAGTCTCCATGCGAGCAAGACATTCATCCAATTGTCGAATCACCTCCACGAGCTCGGATGAGAGAGGCTCAAAGTCCGAGAGTTGTGGCATAGACGAATCTTGAAAAAGTGAGGTGTAAGGGTCGTCGTTCGGAGTATACGAACTCGAGGTGGGTAGGTCGTAAAAGTCGTAGCTCCAAGAATATGAATCATGAATTTGGGAAGCATACGAGTTAAAGCTCAGGTAAGAAGAAGGCGGGGCGAGTTGAGCATTGGATCGTCAAAACCCGGATCATAAGAATCACGAGTCGGTGCATACGGATCTATGCTCAGGTTGTGGGGATACTAAATCGGTGGAGAATAAGAAGGGCTTGGGCCGGAATAATCAAAAGAGGGGCCCATTCTTCACCAATCGAAGCGTACGGGTCATCGTAAGTCGAGGGGACCCAATAGCTTGGGGGAGTGGTGTACGGGTTTGGATATTTGGGAGTTTGGATATAAGGGTTTGGATATGTGGGAGTTTGGATATTAGGGTCCTCGTATGACAAACTCGCTCGGTAGTTTGCCATCCTCGGCCGGATCAAACGTGCGGCGGAGACATCCTTTGATCGTCGTGAGTGTAGGCGGGCGGCATCGGGCTCTTGAATGAGTGCCTTTCATACACAACACTCAACAAAGGATTACGAGCATCAAAAGTAAAACTAAAATCTAAATTAACTAACAACTAAGATAACAAGAGAAATAACTAAAAATACCATTAGCCTTAATCAATCCCCGGCAACGGCGCCAAAATTCGATCAAAGAATTCTTAGCACTCTAAGAAATCTTCTCCGCAATAGTACGAAGTCGATTGTAGAGCGGTAAGCTTTCCCGAGTCGTGTCTCTCGAGGATAGATATAATTGGCGATTGGTGTATTTAGTCACTCCCTTGTTAAGCTAAATTAAACTAATCTACTCCGAAGAAAGCATTAAGTCATTGTTTTGGGTTTGAGTTTTGAATTGAATTTAAAAGGATACTTTAATGATTATAATGAAAATGAGGGTTTAGGGTGTTCGGTTCGTCTCCACGATTAATCGGTTTTCACCGAGCACTTAATCCACGATTCGGGGTTGTCAATCCCAAATTTTGATCAAGTATTGAGGTCGTCAATCCCAATTCTCGACAAGCTTCGATTAATGGTTCTAAATGAACCTAAACCCTAAACCCCAAATTTCTAAACTAATTGCATCAATACAAATTAAAGCTAGCTTGAGAGTAATTAATTAATGACATGAAGGCTTGCACATTGAAGGGGAAATTGGAGGGAATTCAATAGCTTTGAAATTGAAATTGGTCAAAAGGCATTGAATTTAAGAGAAGTCAAATTGCTCAAAGAAGAAAGACCCATTTGGCTTTTGAAAACCCAAAGTTTGCTTGGACAAATGGGGTAAAAAGCTTGAAGATGCAACAATGGAATTTGGCAAGAACACGAACAAACTAAAATCTAGAAATGAGAAATTGAAGAACAATGCCAAGAACAACAACACAAACTAAATCTAAAAACCAACACAACATCAATAACAACAATCAACAATAACAACACAAGAAGGTAAGAGGAAGGAAACTTCCAATTGCATTGAACTCAAAAGCTTCAAATCTTCAAACTACAACCACCACAAATGAGGGAGGTGTCACTCACTCCAGCACTTGCTTAAGAACAACTAACTAACTACTAACTAAAAACTAACCAGCTAAGCTAAACTAGATTAACTACTAAGCTAGCTAAAACTACACTAAACTAGGGTTTATAAGCTAGGGTTTTGAAAAGCAAGAGTAAAGGCTTGGAGGAAATGGAGCAAGCCCTAAATTCCACCAAGGAAGGGTTATATAAGGTTGGAGAAGGCTGGGCTTATTTATACAAAAACGCAGGGGCGAAATCATCAAAACAGGATAAAATCACGAGCTGGACTGCATCTCAGTCGATCGACTGGCAGTCGATCTACTAAGGGTCAGTCGATCGACTGCTTTGCCCAAGATCTCCGAACCTACTAGACTCTAGTCGATTTGCCAGTCGATTTGGGAAGGTCCAGTCGATCGACTGGACGATCAGTCGATCGACTGAAGGCCAGTCGATCGACTGGCTTGGCTGCTCTGGCTCGGTTTTCTCATTTCGCTCTAAACGTCCGCCGGTTGTCGCTCCTTGTTCGCATTGTGTTTCTTTGCTTTGCCTGTTCCAATCCAAGTCGAGTGGGATGCTCCGAGCGTGCGCGGGACCGCTTTGGTCATCCTACAGCCATAAAAACAAAAACGAGTAAAAATGCACGAAAAACTAATAAAAACAGCGCAAAAGCTACAAAAACCTAAAACTAACAAAATAGGCCAAAATGACTCTTAAAATCCGTAAATGCAAGCAAAACACACGCGAATGCGACACAAAAAATTAACAAAAAAGTGTACAAAAAAGTACGAATCACCAGACTTATGAAGAATATCTAGACCCTTAGCACTTATATGGCCTAACTGTTTATGCCACAAATCAGTTTTGTCCACGTAGACATCATTTACAGAGTTAGCAACAGCATTAGACCCAACAACACGAACATATAAATTGTTACATTTGACGACTTTAAAAATCACAAGAGACCCTTTCAGAATTTTCATCAAATTCTACCCCCATCGAACTTCTAACCCATCATCTTTCAAAGCAGCACATGAAATCAAATTATTGCATAAATCAGGAACACGTCTAACATTTCTCAAAGTCACACCATAACTGGAATCAAATTCAAACATCTGTCACCAACTCCAGCAACTCGAGACCTTTTCTCATTAGCCATAGACACAGACCCATGCGACACTTCCATATAATTTGAAAATAATTTTCTAAATAGAGACATATGAAAAGTGCATGCAGAATCAACAAGTACTCATCTTTGCATGTAGAAAACGACACAGAATTCACAACATCAACATTTTCAATGACCATAATGACATCACCATTATTTTCACTACTCGAAGCCATATTAGCCTGGTCATTCGACTGTTTTTTATAATTTTGATTTTTGTTTTTCTTAGGCAGAGGACACTCAAGAATGTAATGACCCATTTCACCACAATTATAACACTTTATTTTCTTAGGCCTAGACTGAGACATAGACTTGCTTTTGCCTTTGTTTTTATAAGGAGTTTGGTTATTTTGGTCAGAGGAGGATTTTTGGTTCTGAAAACGGCTTCGAGATTTTCCTATAACAAAATTAACCTCACCGGAACTCCTAGACCCTCTATTGTTTTTCAAATCTAATTCTTTATTTTTTAGACCATTAATAATCGTTTCAAGACTCGCATGATCTCGACCATACTTTATGGCAGATTTAACAAAGTAAGAATTAGGAATAACATTTAAGAGAAAAATAGGAGTGTAACGATCAATATGTTTGTCTCCAGTCTGTTTAATGTTTTGCACAAGTTTGGTAAATTCATCAAGGTTATCATCAACGTCTCAAGACAAATCTAGTTTAAAGTAGAAATTTTTTTCAAGTAAAAATAACTTGTTCGGCAAAAAAGTTTCGGTATATAAATCCTCAAGTTTCTCCCACAACTCTTTGTCATATCAAGTTTACCAACTTTATGCAAGACAGAATCAAACAAGTTTAATAGAATTGAAGAGTAAGCATACTCATCAATTTCAAGATTTTTTTCAATAATTTCTCCCGAAAAATCACTTATCGCTTTGAAAACCTTTTGCTGAATTAAAATCCCTTTCATTTTCTATTGCCAAATGGCAAAATCTGTTTTACCGTTGAACGGAGGTAAGCTAAAAGCAGATGTCGACGACATTTTTGAAAAACACACAAGTTTTGAGAAAATATAACGACACTCGACAACAAGTTACACACATGCAACACAATAACAAATGATATAAGAGTGCAAACACGTAAGCAATTAACTTAAAATAATAATTCACACGAAGCACGTAAGTTACAGTGACGATCAGTCGCTGGATTAATTAGATCACAATGGAAGCTCGTCGGTTCGCTGACTAACTTATTAAATAAGTAGGTCGGTGATCTTGGCACGAGATTGACAGCCCACGCCCCTCAAGATCCCCTATGGCGCTAAGCGGCCCGGGCAAGAAGGTTTGGCATGCGTGTAAAGTCGATAGCCAGATTACTAAATAACGTACAGAAAAAGATTAATACATCAAGTTAATAATTAAGCTTCGACAAGAAGCACAAATACGAGAGCACGTAGCAATCGATTTGACTAGCCTAAAAAATAAATCTAGATCTACCAACTATACCTCAAACAGTTAAAACCCACGACAAGTGGTATTTAAACTACGAAATTTAAAACAGAGAGGACCAAGCCAATATATCCTAGCGTGACCTTACGTAAGGGCCCCAATCCACCGATGCAGCGGACAGTCGACTACGCTCTGATACCACTGTTGGGCGCAATCGACCGTCGTTGGACCATGGTCGATCGATTCTTATTACGTTTAGCGGAAGCACGGAGTGTAGTTTGGTCCTTTTCAAAATCTGATCGCTAGTCGTTTCTCAGATGCAATCCCGCTGCCTTTGTGTCGGCCCGTACGCGCAGCCCGTACTCATACAAGCAGCACGGCCCAAAACTCCGCAGCGGTCCTTGACTCCGCGTCTTGTCTACACTTGAAATCTACAGCAAGTACCTGAAATAAAGGAAGACAACAATCCAAAAGAAAAAAGGGAAACGAGACGTAAAAAAATCAAACAAACAAAACCGATAAAATAAGAACGAGAAATCCCCTTCTCAAGTAGTCGCCGGAACAGGGTCGGAACGATGATCTGAGATCCGGCTCAGATCTCCAACAAATGGCCCCTTTACACACAACAGTAAAACAACACAACTGCTAGGCTTCCTGAAATCCCAGACCACCGTCGACACTGCTAGTACCCCTCGGACGAAGACCCAAGGCGGCGCTCGGAGATCCCCCGTTGACCCGAACCCCAGCACCACTCTCACACGAATCTCACTCTCAATATTGTCACGATATCTTCAAGAACAACCACTTTGGTTTTCTGGCAAGGAGGAAACGGAGAGATGAAGACCAAAGATCAAGAAAGATGGAGCTGTCGAAGTGAGAGAAACAAAAATCCGAAAATGTGAGTTAAGATTTCGGGGGAGAAGGTATTTAAAGGGAGATCAACGACCCAAATAAAAATACTAAGGTGGGCAATTAGGATTAAATCATAAGGATAGATTCAGTGCGCCTGATCCGATTGACTTGGATCGTGGTCTTGGACTGCCACAGAAGTAAGCTGCTGAATAAGTCGGAATTAGAGGATCCAAGGACATGATATGAATTGGGCCATTATTATAACATGATCCAATCCCTTGCCCTGCAAGATAGGAGTGGAGATCATCGCTTGACAGTTCAATACAAAAAGTCAACATGTTATCCTTTAAAGAACCGAAGTCAACAATTGAAGTGATGATACCAGATTGACCATCCTCTGATATGGGCCGAGTATAAAATTTAGATAATCTTTTTTATTTTAGATAATCTATTTTATACCCAAATAAAGCTGCTCAAGGTTTATCTTGATATCATGAGAGTTTTGATAAGATTTGAGCAATAAATTGAGTAGCCTCATCGATAGCGTGGTGCTTTGTCTTTTTTTTTTTTTAATGTTAATTATTGAATCTCTCAAGGCACGTGCACGGTGCACCAAAATTGTTCTCGCGTCCAAACAATGTATGATGCTTATGTTTCAGCTTTCATGCATTTTCTTTTGCAGTTACACAAAAAAATAAAATGTCAGGCATTAAAACCGTCTTTATTCACAAGTTCGATGAAGTAAAAAACACTTGATATATTGTGAGTGTCAGCTTGCTAATTAGTATTTATATATATATATATTAAAATGACATGGCATTCATATAAGTCCTTAATTATTTTTTTATTTTTTTTTTCTTTTTTTTTTTATAAATGTACGGTGGGATGAATGCCATGTGTTATATAGGGCTCCGTAATGGAACCCTATCTGATTCTATAGAAAAATTGCGTAAATGCCACGTAGGATTATTTTCTTTTTTTTTTAGTTATGTGGGAGTTTTATTAACATAATTATGATAGATACTATAATTAATATTAATGATAATTTGATTCACCTAGGATTATTTTCTTTTTTTTAATTATGTAGGAATCTTCTTAATATAATTAGGATAAATACTCTAATTAACATAATAATAAGAATTAATATTATATATATATATATATATATATATATATATATATATATATAATCACTTATATGTTATTTTAATTTTTATTATGAGTTTTTTTCTTTTACGTTTTTTCATTATTTTTTTCATTCCAAGTCCTACAATATCAACTTTGTCATTTTTTTTTTAAAATAATTTGATCACTTTATTTAGTTAAATTATACAAAAAATGCACAATATAATATAATTTGATATTATTTTTATTGCTATCAACATGTTGTTTATAAAATATTATTACAATTGAAAACTTTTTTATTTGAATTGGTTTCATAAAATAAAGTATTTTGTTATTATCTCAAAAATCACTTAAAACAATACAAGTGTAAACCCAGCACCAAGTGTGATGAACATTATGTCATCAATTACAATAGATTTTTAAGAATATCAACTAATTCAAAAACAAAAAAAGGGGAAGGCCGCCTTTGAAAGCAAATTTTTCTAAAAACAGTAATTTTGAAAGAATTAATGTCATAATTAATATCGATTGAAATTTAAAATCGAATTTATTGTTTTAGGTATGCATTTATATTTTACATACTAATCGCTTCAACATCATTGTAATATTTATATTTAATTTAATACTTATACTATCATCTGCTAATTGTACGGAGGAAAAAAATTATGTTCACACGAAATTATAGTAGACCTAGAAAAACCATGTAAGAGAGAGTAAAAGTCACGTAGGATTATTTTTCTTTTTTAATTATATAGGAATTTACTTAATATAATTAGGATAAATACCCTAATTAATATTAAAAATAACAAGATCCTTTTTATATATATATATATGTGTGTGTGTGTGTGTGTGTGTGTGTGTGTTTATAGATATATATATATATATATACACCCACACGTACATATACATATACATATTATTTTATTTTATATTTTTTTGTTTTTTTAATTGTGAGTCCAAATAATATCAAAAGTAATTTGACCACTTTTTAAAATTAGATTATATAAAAATATTAACATAATTTAGTATTTATTTTATTGGCTATCAACGTGTTATCTATCAAATATTATTACGATTCAATACTTTTTTATTTGAATTGATCTCATAAATAATGTTTAATATTAATGATGATTTAGTTTCTTTTTTAATTATGTAAGAATTTTCTTAACATAATTAGGATGGATACACTAATTAATATATATAAAAAATTAATAAGATCACTTGAATATATGTATATATATATATGTATATTATATGTTATTTTGGTTTTTATTGTGAGTCCAATAATATGAAATTTGTCATTTTTTCTCAAAAATAATTTGACCACTTTTTAAAATAAAATATGCAAAATTGCACAGTGCAATACAATGTAGCATTTGTTTTATTGGCTATCAACATGTTATTTATAAAATATTACTACGATTCAATACTTTTGATTTGAATTGATTTTATAAAATAATGTATTTTGTTACTATCTCTGTAATCATGCAAAACAACACAAGTGCGAAACTAGCATCGAGTGGAATGAACACTGTGGCATCAACTATAATGAGTTCGTAAAAAGATCAACTAATCCCAAAACCAAGAAGGGAAAGTCGCCTCTAAAAGTATATGTTACTAATGACGATAATTTTGAAAGCATTCATGACGTACTTAATTTATATCGAAATTCAAAATCTAGATAATTCCATTAGATATGCATTTACGTTTTACATACCAATCACTTTAACTTCATTTGAATATTCATATTTTGTTTCGTATACTTATACTATTATTTGCTCACTATGTAGAGGTAACAATGTAAAAAATTCTTTTCGTACCAAATTTGTAGCATACCTACAATACATGCTGGATAGTAAAATAATTCATTTAGAATGATCAAACAAATATTTTTGGAGATGATGGTGTTGCAAAAGTTTAGAATTACCAAACAAATATTTTCCTAAATAAGCCAGTTTTCAGTCATGGTTAATTGTACGTTGCTATATCAAGTGTGACTAATTGTAAGGGTTTAAAAATATTGATCGGCGATGATTAGAATAAACGTAGTAATAATATTATAAATGTTGTGTATAAGGAAACTTTTCATAATTGTAAAGTACATTTCGTCTAATAAAAATCATTCTATGAACAGGTTATATTATTTTCAATATTATTCGATTTTTAAACAATATTTAGATGTATTATATATAGGGAGTGGTTTCAGTAAAAACCATCTATTGTGTGAGAACTAGGGATGGTTCTCACCGAAATACATACATACATACATAAATACATACATATATATATACATACATACATACATACATACATACATACATACATACATACATACATACATACATATAACTTAAGTATACAAATATACAATTACTTATTTAAATATTAATATATTTTCTGCCAAAATTGATAAAATTATGGATGCAATACATTTAACTAAGGGTGGTGTATTTCTCATATATGGATACAGAGGATGCTCTCTACAAATCTAATAGTGGAATTGTTAATGTAATATCTAATGACATAACTTCTCTTATTTCGAAATGAAGAATTAGGGATTGTGGATTTAAGGTTCCTTTTAATATCTAACAAGATCTCGATGTTTCATGGTACTCCACTTGAAAAATTAATGGTGGATGCGCATCTCATTATTTGGGATGAATCTCCAATGATGCATAGCCATTATTCTGATACTCTGGACAAAACATTGAAAGACGTGATGAGATCGCAAAATAATTATAATACGCAGCTTTCATTTGGTAACAAAATAATAATTCTTTGTGGAGATTTTCATCAAATTTGCTGGTTGTTCCAAATGGCGCAGGACCATACATATTTCACATGATGATCAAATCTTCGCATTTATGGACTCATTACATGGTTTTGAAGTTGACCAAGAATGTGGTGCTTCAAAATCACAATTCAGATTCATTGTGTCAAGTTAAAAAAGATTGTCAATTCGATAAATAGTATACGAGATGAAATAGTTTGAGGACCAAATGATGGTATTGCTCAAATTGAAATCCAGGTTATCTATTATTGAAAGATGATGGAGACCATGTTCCGTCAATTGTGGCCAGCACATATCCACAATTTGAAAAAACTACTGAATGTTTCGCTTATTTGGAGGGTTGTTTATTCAATTCCTAACACTTGATGTCGTCGATTTGATTAATAAATATAGGATGTCATAAAATGATGGAGAATTAAAGTTTCGATTCAAACATTGACATATTGTAGGACGTCCACTCACCAAAGTTTCTAAACACCATTAAGTGTTATGGATTGCCGAACTATGAGTTAAAACTAAAAATTATAATTTCACTCATGTTGTTGATAAATATTGATTCATTTCCTTGTGTTTTTTAATGTTGGTTGTTACAAAACTTGACGATCATATTGTATAGGCTAATATTTCTCAAGGAAGCAATGCAGGTGAATTGTTGTTCATCCCTAAAATGATTGTCACACCATCTAATTCGAGATTGCCTTTCAAATTCCAACGACGACAATTTCCTCTGATTGTTTCATATACTATGATGATCAACAAAACTCAAGGACAATCTCTCTCTCACGTTGGACTTTTCCTGAAAAATTCAGTTTTCAGACATGACCAGTTGTACGTTACTATATCAAATAGGGGTGGAAAAGTGAGGCACGACATGATTGACCGACACGAACACAATACAAAATAATAGGCTATGGGTTAATACTTATTGGATTCGTGCCTTATCGGGATGACATGATAAGACACGTTAAGTAATGAGTTGATAACGCGCTAACTCGATAAACACGATAAGATCCGATAATATCTTGATTTCCCCCTTTTATATTCATTTACTCATTGTTAGTATCTGTATATTTAATTTATCATTAGTACATTTGTCATACTATAGTTTTAAATGTATTTGACAATTTGTATTGATAATTTTATAGATATGTATTATATCTATTAAGAAAATCATGTATTTTATTAATTAACGGGTAAAATTAAATAAATCCAGTATTTTTGTTTATCGTGCCTATCGTACTGTGTCGAACATTTCGTGTTTTTAGCGTGTCATGATTCGGGTTTAGATTATATGCCCGATAAGCTTATTGTGTAGTGTTCGTGCCTATGATTATCGTGTCGTGCCTTATTGTGCCGGCCCGATAAGAGCACGACTGATTTGTCAGCCTTGATATCAAGGGTAACCAATTGTAAGGGTTTAGAAATATTGATCGACGATGACGAGAATAAACATTGTAACAAAACTACAAAAGTTGTATATAAGAATTTTTTTTATAATTTATAAACTACATTTCGTCTAATAACAATTCTTTTATGAACCATGTTATATTATTTTCAATACTTTTTGATTTTTAAATAATATTTAGATGATTTATATATATGGAGCAGTTATGGTAAAAAATATCTCTAATTTGAGAACCAGTGATAGTTCTCACCAAAATACACACACGCACACATATAACTTAACTATATATATATATATATATATATATATATATATATATATATATATATATATATATATATATATAATTACTATTTAAATACTTTAATATATTTAAAATAATTATTTTTATTTTACATTAAATAAAATGAAAATTTATCACGGGCACAATACTAATTGTTTTGGAAATTCAGTTCAGTTGTATTGGGATAAAAGGATTTAAACATAAAGACGTGATAATTTGGGTTGTAGTGCTTTTAATTGTTATGGCCCATCATTTAGACAGGGAATGGAATGGTCTCTCTTGGCCCAGGAAAGCCGAGCAGCTGGATAAATACTCTTTGTTCGGCCTTAAACATATGGGCCCAGGATATCTTGGCCCAGTTATCTATTCAGCCCAAGACCATTCTAAACTTTAGTCCGATTTATTCCAATTCAATATTCCATTATTTTACATCTTCAAGCGATGATAGGTTTGTAACAGACTATTTTAACTTAAAAATATAGGTTGCAAATCTTAAAACGAATGATGTGAAAGAGAGCTAATACCAATTTAAGTAAAAACATACCACTAACAACACTAAATTCAAGTATAATATGTAAACAATTATAAGAAACCTTTTATAGTTTTACAATTTAAGCACCCTCCATAGGATTAGAGACCTCATTCCTTTTCTTTTTCTTCATTAGAAAGAAGCTATAGTTACTTGATTTCATTAATACACAAACCAACACCACATTCAATAATTATTATTGAATTATAATAATAATTTAAAAGATAATGGGTCTATATAAATGATACAATAACACAAGCACCCACAAATTCAATGGAACTTAAACTCACGACCTTATACTTGTAGAGTTTTGGCAAAAATACAACCATTTTGTAAGTTATTAGGACATTTAATTTTGTTTTCCTATAATCAATAGAATGCATTATGCTTTAACCAATCAATTTATTACATAAAAGAACATAAGATGCCTTTGAGAGTCCTTCCTTGAAACTTCACACAAGGCTTAAACAACTTAAAGTTTATGCACGCTTCTTTGTTTTATGCTTTAGCACCACAAAAACCGTATGCCCAAAAGTTATATATTTACTTCTCCACATCTCTCACAAATATAAAAGCACTTTCCTACTTTCAAATAGGGGAAATAGGGCAAAAGTGTTTGAAAAGTAACTAAAATGTATATAATTTGAGTGGTGAAATAGTCAATTGCATGATTACATAATGTGATATCCCATCGTATCTGTGGATTCAACTTTATATGAGAGAAAGAATGTTAAATTAAATCAAAACCATCTTAGTAAGCTTTAATTTGGTCCCATTCAAACATGTGTGCGCCTGCTTAATTTGAAAATATTAGGGGAAAAGACAGACCAACTCAAAAGTAATCGCACTTCAGAACTGCTTTTTTTTCTTTCTTTCTGGACCAGTAAATTATCTTACATCTGAACACACATTCAGCATCAACTAAACGTGGAAGGGACTGAATATATTACGTCAACTTAACGAAACCTGATGAATCAAATACAAATAAAAAAGTTTTGACGACCAAGGAGAACCTAGCCTCTAAACAATAACTAGTCAGAGTTAGTCGAGAGTTTTTAGAACAATGTTGAATATATATCATTAAAATCAAGTCGTGACACATGACTGATTTGGAAAAAAAACACAGATTGCAGGTGAAAATTGTCCTCCAATAACCTAAATTAAAGATCATGGGACTAAAATTGATAATTTATATTTGAGTGGAACTAGTTTTGGACATTCTCTAAGTTATGGGACTAATTTTAAAATATTAAAATGCTAACATGACATTATATGTCGGAACTTGTGCCACGTGCATGCCACGGGCCAAAATCAAAGTTTTTGGCAAATTTTGGCCGCAAATTAGCCCAAGTTAAAATTTATGGCACTAAAATTAATTAAATTAATTACGTTTGAGTGAGACTAATTTTAAGTACTCTATATGTACGTCAGACTAATTTTAAAAATTTCCCTTTATTTTATGGAGAAAAAATCTAAGCTAATTACCCTAGTTAATTGGTGGGGTATAGGGGAGAACAAATTGTTTCATGCAAGAAACTTAAAATGCATACTTGTCTTTTAATTCAGAAAATTTATTATACATTTCAATTAAATTATCCCCTTTTGAAAGAAACCACCACAAAAACCATATGCTGAATAGCTTAAAGAGACCAAAGCACCTAAAATTTGTACAATACATCCCCCAATAAATACCCTTTAATATATGCTTTTTAAAAAAGCTATAGGCTTTATAAAAGTGATGACACAGTTCAAAAGAGTTTAGAATCCCACCAAAGTATTAAATATCTCCCCCAACCCCAACTATATATATATAGATATACACATCACTTTCTTCATCATTCAGTGGATGAATGGGAATATCCCTCATAAGCTTGATTATGAGGTAAAATATTCCCAATAATAACAATTTCCCTTCACACATTCTTTTCCTCTCAAACTCATCAATGGAGTGTTCAATCAAGGCAAAGAAAGTTGATCAAGCCATGAAAAACTACAAGAGGGCTCAAATATTTCTTTACAATTTTATTCTCTACTCACTCACATCTTTAATTATTTTCTTCTTCTTTTCCTATCAATTTTCGTTCCCCTTAAAGAACCTTTTATTTTCTCTTCCAAAAACTAATATCAATTATTTATTTTCTGTCGATGCCAAATGCTTATTTATCGTGGCGAATCTCATCATTTTTATCCTCGTACGAGAATCTAAGGTGGCACGATCATCAAATTCATCTCCGGTCTCAGATATCTACGATGAATACATTGCAAGAAGCCAAATAAATAGTATTAAGGTAAACTCCAATTTCGTTGCCAAGGAAAAAGAGGAAGAAGAAAAAAGGCATGGGATTATTATTAATAATGTTTATGATGAGGAAAAGAAAAAGGAAATGAGGGTTTGCAATAGTATGCGTTATAGTAAACAAGAGAAGAAAGGATTGAGAATGAGCAAAAGTGAAGTTTGGGGTGAAAGTGAGATTATGAAAATGGAGAAAATGACTAAGGGTGGAAAAGAGAGCCAGGTTTGTATACCTAAAGAGGAGTTGAATAAAAGAGTTGAAGCTTTTATTGCAAGGGTTAACAAGCAAAGGTTGCTTGAAGCTGAACTAGTGGATCATAGTAGAGGTTGAAGATATATCGATATCCTTAATCTTATAATTTTGTACTATTAGAAGCTGAAATTCAGCTTTTTGAGAATAATTTTATATATTGTATTCATATATATGCTAATTAACCTTATAAGAAAAAATAGATAACTCGCTAATTAAATTCGACAGAGTGAAGTTTTCTTGAAAGTTTTTGTATTAATTCAGTATTTTTAGTTTTTATTTTATTTTTCTCAATTAATCATGTAAAAAGTGTACCAAGTAATCTGAGGTTATTATAGCTAGCATGAAAACATGAGTAGTCTTAAATACGGTATGAAATTCAGAATAATTGAACGTGAGAAGGGAATATAAATGGTAAGTGACCTCACCTCACAAGAAATTGCACTAGTAAGTTCTAATGATTATTGTCTAATTCCGGCGACAAAGTGAAATACACATTGCCAAAAAGAATATATATATATATATATATATATATATATATATATATACACCCGTAATACACGGGATTTATAAAAAAAAATATAAAAAATATTTATGAAAATTATAAAATTTTAAATTTAAAATAAAAGATTGAAAGGATGTGTATCTCAACCCGTGCTCTGTTCAATTTATTAATTATTATAATTATTGATTAATATTATATTTTAATATTCACATTTAATTCATTAATAATTATATTTGCATACTTATAAAAATTCAAAAGATATCACATTTTCAACCCGTCTCTAATGTATATTAATTAATTATTATTAACTCATTTTATATTTTTATGTTTAGACTTAATTTTGTTAGTAATTATAGTTACATACTTTGAAAAATTCAAAAGGTGACATACTCTCAAGCCTTCTCGCATTGTGTCATTGTCTAATAAATATTAATTAATTATTATATAATTTTATTTTCTTATATTTAGATTGAGTTCATTACTAATATTTAGTTACATACTCCAATTATTGCAAATATATCATCATTTACCTATACAAAATATTTAAAATTTCAAAATTAAATTATTTCAACTTTTATTATAAATACAATTTATTAATTATTTTCATATATAATTTTTTTGTAATTAAAATTATTTCATATGTAATTTATCTTTTAATTAAAATAATTAATCTAGATTTTTTTCTACTAATTATATATGACTTATTTATATTTTTTATTAGTAGTATAAAAAAAATTAATGAATTAGACAAAATATAATAAAAGAAAACTATAAGTTAGGCTAAATATAATAAAAAAAAATATTAAATTAGGCAAGATATAGTAAAAGAAAAATATTAAATTAGGTATATATTAGGCTCGGATGACACATAAGCAAACGAAGCACCAAGATTTTTTATTATCTAAGCGAAACATACAAAGCAGACACATATATTAGGAGGATTTTGCATTGATATATATTGTTTAACACTCGTGTATTACACGGAACTTATCAAAAGATAAATATAAAAAATATTTGTGATAATTACTGAATTTTAAATCTAAAATAAAAAATTAAAATAATTATTCCCAACCCTATACCTTGTACATGTCTAATCTATTTATTAATTATATTATAAATATTAAATAATTTTGTATTTTATTTTTAAATTAAATTCATTAAATATTAGTTACATACTTACAAAAACTCAAAAGGCGTCACATTCTAAACCCGTGTCTAATATCTATTTCATTAATTATTATTATTAAATTATTTTATATATTAATGTTTAGAATAAACTCGTTAATAATTATTAGTTACATACTTTGAGATACTCAAAAGATATCATACTCTCAACCCGTGTCGCATTGTACTGGTGTCTAATCAATGTTTAATAATTATTAGTATATAATTTAATATTTTTATATTTAGATTGAATACATTACTAATATTTAGTTACATACTTAGATTATTGTAAATAACTCATATTTTACCTATATAGAATATTGAAACTCCAAAAATAAAATTATTTTAAATTATATTATCAATAAAACTTATTTAATTATTTTCATAATAAAGTTTTTTAATTAAAATTATTTCATATGTATTTTTTTTAAATTAAAATAACTAATTTAGATCTTATCTACTAATTATATATGATTTATTTCTATTTTTATATTAGGAGAATCAAAGGAGAGTATTGAATAAGGAAAAATATAATAAAAAAAATAAATTTGGTAAGATACAATAAAAAGAAAAGTATTAAATTAGGTAAATATTAGGCTCGGATGACACATAAGCAAACGAAACACCAAAATTTTTTATTTGTCAAACGAAGCATACGAAGCAGACACATAGGTTTAGGAGGATTTTGCATTAATATATATATATATATATATATATATATATATATATATATATATATATATATATATATATATATATATTTATTTTATTATTATGAGAAATTTCTAAATATATCTCATATCCCATCCCACGTCTCACATCCCATCTCACATGCATGTTAAACGAAAAAAATATCTATCCCTTGTGTCTTTCTAGAAAATTTCGAGTTGACGTGTAAATTTTTTGTGGCTCGCATGCCTATTTCACGAATTTTATAGGTTTTGTAAACTTACTAAAATATAAAAATTTTAATATCTACTTATTCTAATATTTTTTTATATTATATTTTACCTAATTCAATATTTTCTCTTATTCTTCTAATATAAAAATATTAAAAGTCATATATAATTAAAAAAATATAAACTAATTATCTTAATTAAAAGATAAATTACTTATAACTTAATATTAATTAAAAAACTTGATTATGAAAATAAATTAAATAAGTTTTATTTATAATAAAAATTAAAATATATTCTTAGAATTTCAAATATAAAATCTATATCTATATTTTTTTTTTGTGTGTGTGTATGGAGAGAGAGAGAGAGAGAGATGACTACAGTGCCATGAAAACACATGTTTTTAATATTAATTAGGATATCCTTCATAATTATATTAAAATAAATTCTCCATAATTAAGAAATAATAATCTTAGGTGGATCTTTGATTAAAGAAATAAACTAAATCATCATTAATATTAATTAGGGTATCTATCTTAACTATGTTAAAAAATTCCTACACAATTTAAAAAAAGTAACTAATCCTATAAAGAGAGGTTTGTAGGAAGAAAAAAAATAAGTAGGAAAGACAAAAAATGTCATGTAGTATTAGTTTCTTTTTTATTAAATGTGTTGGAATTTTCTTAATATAAATAGGATATATACCCTAACTAATATTAAAAACATAATTTTGTTTTAATTAAAAGTCACTTAGGTTTTTTTTAATTATGTTAGAATATCCTTAACATAGTTATGATAGATAGCTTAATTAAAATTAAAAATAATAAGACTATTTGGATATATATATATATATATATAGGATTAGGTTCAAATAGAACCCACGTCAATATATGCGAACCTAGGGACCAATTCAGGCCGTAAATCTAATAATATGTGTGGATCATATTTTTTCTATTTTTTAAATTCATTAAATTATATATATGGAAGGACAAGGATTTATATGTAAATTTACATAATCCTCTTAATCATATTAAATCCCAACCCCCGTCTCTACCCCAAACCCTAACTCTCTCTCTCTCTCCCTCCCCCAATCGGCCGCGAATCAAACCCCTCCTCCGAAAGTTCGTCACCGTCGGCAGCAACAATAATATATTTTATCTCCAAATTCGCCCCATCCTTTGTTTAATCCGTTCAGTTTCGACATTAGCCTTCTCTTTCGTTCTCACCTCAAAAATGGCAATTTCAGCCACGGCGGCAGCTTCGATCGTTGTGAAAACGTCGCCGTCTTCTCCATCAACCAGTTCTAAACTCGCTCACTTTTCCTCCCTTCATTTCCCCGCAGACCTCCGAATTTCCAGCCTTCGGTACAATTGCCTCAACTCTAAGCTCCGTCCTCGAGCACTTAAGGTGGTAATTATCTGTTTCATCTTAAAAAAAATTAGTTAAACGTTTAATTAATGAATGCGTTATTTTCGGATTTTGTTTTTGAATTTTTGTATGCAGTTTTTATGGGAGTGTTATGGATTATTCAATTTTTCCCCTTTCACGTGTTTGTATATGTTAATTACCGTAACACATTTGTGTTTGCTGCATTTATATTTCAAATTGATTAGAATTCTTCACATAATATGGTTTGCTTTGTGATTTGACTTTTAATTCTGTTTCTATATCACTGTAGTCGAGTTTTTAGATTTATGTATATAAAAAATAAATGAGCAACTGTTTGCTTAATATCTATTACTTTATTTCAGATACCTTTGCCTGAATGCTGTGAAATGAAATGTGTGTGTGCAATAATTATTACATTGGATTTTACTCTCTCAGGTTGCATCAAAGAAGCAGTCATTTTCTTCGTTTGACGAGTTGTTGGAAAAGTCTGATAAACCAGTGTTGGTTGACTTCTATGCTACTTGGGTGGTAGCGATTTTCGATTGTCGGGGCGGTGAATGGTGAATTG
>BMAC01000711.1:53800-70871 GCA_014905375.1 Phtheirospermum japonicum
TACACCCAAACTCTAGGTGTAGTTTTGACAATCATCCCCTAGAATTAATCTGGTTAACTCATGTAAGTTACTATTTATATATATATATATATATATATATATATATATATATATATATATATATATATATATATATACTAATTTATATGTTATTTTGGTTTATGTTGTGAGTTCTTTGTTATTTTACATTTTGTTGGTATTTTTTTTTATTATAATCCCAACAATATCAAATTTGTCACTTTTTCTCAAAAGAAAATTGACAACTTATTAAAATTAAATTATACAAGATGTGAAAAATAATATAATTTAATATATGCTTTATTGGATACAACAAGTTATTCATAAAATATTATTATAATTCAATACTTTTTATTTGAATTGGTCTAATAATGTTCAATACTATTGATTGCTTAGTTTCTTTCTTTAATTAAAAAACCACATTAGTATTAGTTTCTTTTTCTTTAATTTGTAGGAACTTTCTTAACATAATCAGTATAGATACCACAATTAATTTTAAAAAGAACAAGAATTAATATTAAAGATAATAAGATCATTTGTATATACATACATACATACATATGTGTATGTATGTATGTATGTGTGTGTGTGTGTGTGTGTGTGTGTGTGTGTGTGTGTGTGATCACTTATATGTTATTTTGGTTTTTATTGCAAGTTTTTTGTTATTTTATTTTACGTTTCATTTTTTTTTTATGGTGACTCTAACAATACCAAATTAGTCACTTTTTCTCAAAAATACTTTGACCACTTGTTTTAATAAAGTTATACAGAAATGTACGACACGATATAATTTAATATTTATTTTATTGGCTATCAACAAGTTATATATCAAATATTATTACGATTCAATACTTTTTTATTTGAATTGATTTCATAAAATAATATATTTTTTACTATCTCAAAAACCATGCAAAATAATACAAGTGTGAACTCAGCATCGCGTGTAATGAACATTGTGGCATCAACTATAATAAATCTGAAAAAAGATCAACTAATTCAAAAACCAAGAAGAAGCTTTTGAAACCAAATGTTGCTAAAGATAATAATATTGAAAACATTCATGTCATACTTAGTTTATAGAAAAGTTCGGAATCGAATTAATTCTAGTATGCATTTACGTTTTACATACAAATCACTTCAACTTCATTGGAATATTTATATTTTATTAAATATATTTATACTATTATTTGCTCATTGTCCAGAGGCAACGATGAAAAATAATTATCTTCATACCGAAGTTGCAGCAAACCTACAATCCATGTTGGATATAGAAACAATTTGGTTAAATCGTTTAGAATGGCCAAACAAATGTTTGGATAGAATGGTGTTGGTGAAATCACATCTACTTAGGAGAAGAGTCTAGGGTGGAAGGACGCACAATATTCCATAAGTACACGAGTTTTCTCTATTTGTTGTTGGTCATCTTGATCCTCAAAGTGGTAACATGGATATTTTGTAGTAGAAAAGAGATCTGATAATTTGAAACGTGCATCCTTCGTAATGTCACTAGTGCAAAAATATTGATTAGTGGCGCTTTTGGGGACCCATAAGTGCGCTTATTGACCGCCACTGACTGGCTGCCACATAAATTATTTTCTTTCAGGTGGCGGTTACGAACCGTCACCAACAAATTAAATTGGTTGCGGTTATGCTCGGCAACCACCTCTAAATACGTTAAATATAGCAGGGAACTGCCGCTTATGAGGTCTAGATGGGGTTTCATACGTTAGAAGCATCACCAATGATAAAATTTTGTTGATGCTTATTTTTATAGAGCACCACCAATAATGTTGGGTGGGTGACGATTCTGTCATGAAGTATCACCAATAATACTGGATTTTAACATCAGTTTCTTGAGGAACTGATGTCGTTGACACCGAGACCATTAACATTGGTTTAACTATAACCCATGTAAATTCCAAAATAATAATTAAAAAAAAAAGAATTAAATGTCCATGATATTTCACTTATCCTCATCCCAACCTATAAATACCAAACAATTACCTCAAAAGAGATCAGCGACCTGAAATTGCTTTCAAATACGTCACAGCAACCTGCCAAACCTTCCACAAATCTCCTGGCGACCTGGCTGATCCTGCAAAACAGCGCCTCAAACGGGCCGGATTTGAAGCCCGTTAAGGCCCTCCGACGCTTAAGTTAATAAGCGAAATCACCACTCAACTCTCTATTCAACTATAATAATAATGCGATATCGACTTTTCTTTAATGAGGGGCATACGCCTCCTTTTATATAGAGATTGGGGAAGTGTCCCTCAATTTAGGGTTACCTTCTATAACCACAATTCCATTCATATTACAACTCTACAATCGACTCACAATCGGGACTCTCCCCGCATGTTAAGTTCCCATACATAACAAATCTCTTTAATAAAACAGGCCTGGGCCCTTTATATGACCCACGGAAAACCATATACATGAATCACCTTAAGCCCACAGGCTTAGCATTCAGAAAGCCCAACAACGAGCTCAAGTATACAGCTCAAACCATAAGAGATCACGACCCTATATGAGAACTCATACCCATACTACATGTCGCTACTCTACACAAACCAGCTCGCTCACTCCATAAAGACACAATTCAGCTCGCCCATCTCCTAGGAGGAACACCCTCTCCTAGAAATGAGGTCGCTTACCACAAATACACTCATACAACAAACAATATCACGTAAGGACATTTTGGTCCGTATCACTCAGTAAAATTGCGGACATAGTTGACCTCATATCTCAAGTACTTAAGGTATCTGCCTAATTTTGAAAGGAATGACACCAGGAAAAATCAATTATAGATAATGTATTTTTGTAGATTTATGATTTTGAAAAGAGATGTTATGTCTCGTGATAAGTAACACCAGACTTAACATCAACCAGTTTGAGAAATGTGAACTTATAACTCAATAGGTGTTATGAGTGATGTTAAATAACCACAGTGATAACACCAGACTGTGCAATATCGGAAAAACAGCGGAATAAAAATAAATGAACACACTTGTTAAACTTTTAGTCCGTAAGTAAACCTACTTACGGACATGGGTATACAAACTCGAAAATTATATTACTTAATCGTTCAAGAATAATTACAAAATGTTTAAGTAATATATGAAAAACAAGTGTATCAATATTTGATACACAAATACTTGTTGCTACTAATGATTCGGTCTCCTCCATTGGTTACGCAACGTTGAAGGTCTCTTGATTCAGACTTGTAGCTTCAAGTAGGTCTTGTGCTGTGTTCTGCTTCTCAGAGAATGTCCTGCGTTCTTTTTTCCAAAAGTCATGTCAATTTGTGTTGATCTATTTCTCTTAAATAATCAAGACTCATAGTCTTGATAAACAAGTTAAGCTAGAAATAAGGAAACTAAATAAAGACCCAAACTACCTTAGAAGATAAATCTAGAGTCCCAAATAGATTAAAGTCCAAGAAAGGAAAATACACAAAATGGAATATTGTCAAGAATAATATTCTCAACAATCTCCCCCTTTTGCCTTTTTGGACACACACACAAAATACATAAGCAAGACATATAAAAAAAAACCTGAGTTCAACGACTCCCCCTTAAAAAACATTGTCTAAACATCCCAAAACAAAAGAATTAAAAAATTTTATGTAGCAACCAGACATAACAGAAAAATAAACTAAGAGAAGCATGATCACTCAAAGATCACGAGCTCTCTTAGATTGTCGAGCAGACGACGATGTCCCTACATCAGCCTTCCTCTTCCGCAGCAGCTCCTTCATCTTCTTTAGCTTCTTGTTTCTCGACAAGATCTTCTTCCTCCTCTTGCTTAAGTTGGCCAGCACCTCGGCAGCTTGTCCATCAGTATCCTCGGCAACCGCATCTGCATCCTCAACCTCCTCAGTTTATCCCCCTTGTTCAGAAAACAAAAGGGACTCATACCAGGAACCCCGCATGGCCTGAAGCTGGGTAATTTGATTGTCCAACAGGGCAAGCTGAGCACGCACTACCTGAGGCAGAAGTTTGACCATGTTGGAACTGGTGTTGGGAACGTCAGACCTGGCACCAGTCGCAACACCACTCTACACGGGCGCCTGCCAAGGTAGATCTACGACACGGGCCCCAGCCAGGTGCTGGCTACGCAGGGTGAACCACTCAGCCTCCCCAATAAGAGAGTCATACTCAAACGGCGTAAGCCTTTGGTTCTCTAGGATGCTGTAAATAAGAGAGGGAAAACAAAGAGAGGACACAGTTTTGGAGATGACAAACCTGGTAGTGGCATCAAACACCTGCTGCCCAAAATTGAACTTGATACCCCGACCAATTTGAAACAGAAATTGAGCTTGAGGGCGAGTCAGTACAGTTGCATTCTTCGAAGGGACCCAGTTAAAAACGGTAATGTTATGCAACACTGAGTAAAGAGAGGACAAACGGGTGATGGGTAATTGTTCTCGCCATTTATTCGTCAACCCACCGGTCAGAAACAAAATAACCTAATCCATGTTATCAACCGTTAAGTCACCATGGTACTCCTCAGTACTAAACAACTCAGTTATTAGGCCTGGAGTAAAAGAATAAAATTTCCCACGCAAAAATACCTTCCCGTAATTCACAGAATTGGGGTTCGCAATAGAAGGTAGCATATTCGCATAAAACTCCAAGATAATATTAAGAACAAACGGCATTGCAGTGGTGACAGTTGACAACATACCTCTATGCTCAAAGAAAGCAATCAGATTCTTCCTTTCAAAGAGTTCAACCGGGACCCGACGCTCAACAATTAAGCCCCGGTTAAGATACTCTGACAATAACTCCTCAGCCTTGCTGGTCAGAAACCGGAGAGAGAACGGCTCCATGTCCTCAATCTCAACGGCCTGAGACAGAGCTTCATCAGAGTGTTCAGAGGCAGCAGATGGTATTGGTGCAGTGCTAGAAGAGGCAGAATCAGAACTAGCAGCAAGGGATGGAACTGGATCAACAGCAGGTGATGTTGGCTTTGGTGACAAATCACCGGTCCCAACATCGACTTCCTGGGCGACAACAGACTTAGTTTTCTTAACATTCTTGTTTGCGGCCTTCTTGGGTGGTAGGAGATCCTTTAGAAGAAAATCATCAGAGGGATCGGGTGAATACTCGAACCCGAACTCAGGTTCAGGGTCAGGAGCAGGAACGGCAGCAGGAGTAGCATCATCAGGCTTGGAGGAACTGGAGACCTCTCCAGTAAAAAAGTCCACAACCCCATACGGAGCAGAGGAGTATTCAGTCTCAGTCAATTCGGGCGACACTTTAATATTTGCAGGCAGATTTTAATTATCAGCAAGCTTCACAGTTTCCTTCCAGCGGTGAGTCCTCGTATGTATCACGCGGGGAGCAGAGGATGTCATCGGTGCAGCAGCAGGGGCAGAGGGCATAAACTTGTCGTCATCTGGGTCCGTCATGACAGTGACGTCCTCGGCCAGGTTCATGTGCTCGAGCAGCACAACTAGTCGTGGTCTGGCCTGACTTTTTAGAATTTTCGGCGGCACCACGCCAGGTGGGATGTTCCTCAGCCGCCGGGACCATTTCAAGGTTGGATCACCTACCCGCCCAAAAATTTCGGTAATAAGTGGCAGATTTGGCGGGTTATCGACGTCAATTTCATTCCCAGCCTGACCGGGAAAAACTTGCGCCTCTGGATTAGCATCAGCGGGTGCCAAAATTGGGATAACGTCCTGAGATTGAGGCAGCGGCGACCCGGCAGGCGGTGTTACAACTGGTGATGGGTTCTGAGGGAAGGTCCCACTGATTTTCTCGCGAATATCCAGGCCATCGAATCTCGAAAGATTCACCGGTGCCTGGGCACTGGACGAGTTCTGCACGCCGTCATGGAGCACTGGAGTTTTGCTCGGAGAAGACATCCTGTAAATTTCACAAAGAGAGCAACAAAAGAATAGGCAATTCGAGAGAAAGAGACGGAGAAGAGCTGGAGAGTTAGAGAGTTTGGATTGCAAAAGAATTACAGAGAAGTGGGATAATAAGAACGGTAACAATTTTGGACTCTTAAACACACAAAAAAATGACCATTGTAACTGGAGAAGGAAAAGAAAAGTGAAAACCCTAATTTACCGAAAATCCTGACTTAACCCACACGGATTTTCTTTCCATCCAAACACCCTAATCCCCCTTAATATTGGACACATTATCTCCAATAAATCAACCACAAAAACAAGGTAAATCACACGTCCCTATAATAGCATAAAACCGAATTAGAGCTGGAATTTTGAACCATCACCATAGGCATAAAAATACGTACAAGGTGAACAACTTCCTGCCACGTCAACCCTGTATTACCTATCTAGCTCACCATTTTTAACACCACTGAAACAGCTGATCCGCCAAACCCTTAACAAGATTAAAAGAAATCAAAGAGAGAATCAAGCACAAGTAACAAAACACACAAAAATTTGGCATCTTCACATAGTATGAATGTCTTAAATGATGCCTAAAAAATATGACCTAAAAATAAATAAAAAAAACTTAATGATTTCAGTGGCTTGATCAGTGTTGCTTTTCATGACTGATGACATTATAACCAATATTACTCCAGGTGAAGTCAATGAAAACAAACCCCTTAACGCAAGTTAATGACTACGTCAAAATTGCTCAACGAGGTGATATTTACAGATTGGATCTTTTTAATCCATATTTTCTTCCTCGTTTTATAGATTTGAAGAGAAATTATCTTAGCAAAAGCTTTTAACACCCCTTGTTTTTGGACCTGGGAGAAAACCAGTTTCTGCGGGAAAGATTCACAATCACCTAATTCAAGAGGTTGGGCTTTTTGTCATCACTTTTATTACAACACAAGATCTTTTGGCACTATCAATCAGGTTCAATGCATTTATTATGTATGAAAGAGAAAAGCAAAAATGCATGCATAATATACAGATGTTGTGACTGATGACAGAAATGGGCGTCACAACATCAAACCCAACATGGACTAGACAATGCACATACCGAGATCTCTTTTCAAACATGAGAAGGTCTCTAAATCTAATGCCTTTGTGAAGATGTCAGCTAGTTGATCGTTTGTCCCTACATGCTCAAGACTCACTATTTTCCTCTCAATCAAGTCTCGGATGAAATGATACCTGATGTCAATGTGTTTTATACGAGAGTGCTGAACGGGAATTTTTGAGATATCTATGGCATTCATGTTGTCACAAAGTATGGTCGGAATACTACTATGGAGAT
Source organism: Phtheirospermum japonicum (assembly GCA_014905375.1). Taxonomy (NCBI): domain Eukaryota; kingdom Viridiplantae; phylum Streptophyta; class Magnoliopsida; order Lamiales; family Orobanchaceae; genus Phtheirospermum; species Phtheirospermum japonicum. Next base: position 61,027 of record BMAC01000711.1, read on the forward strand.
CGTATTCTTCAATCATCTGGTTCATCCACAAGAGTTGCGTACACGCACTTCCAGCTGCGATATATTTAGCTTCTGCTGTAGAGAGGGATATACAGTTTTGTTTCTTACTGTACCACGAGACCAAGTTACTTCCCAAGAAGAAACAACCTCCAGTGGTACTCTTCCTATCCACGATATCACCTGCCCAATCTGAATCAGTGTAACCAACAAGTTCGGTGCATGTATCTCTGGTATACCACAAACCGAAATGACTCGTTCCAGCCACATATTTAATTATTCTTTTACAGATTTTAAATGTGACTCTTTAGGGTTCGATTGATACCTAGCACATAAACACACACTATACATTATGTCTGGCCTACTTGCGGTTAAATACAGGAGACTTCCTATCATGCTCCTATAAACGGTGTTATCAACACTGATCCTAACATCATCTCTTGACAGTTTGCTAGTTTTCCCTAAAGGTGTTTTCTTATGCTTTTCATTTTCTAACCCAGAGTTTTAAACCATATTTTTAGCATATTTGGTTTGAGAAAGAAAAATACCATCGTCAAGTTGCTTAATTTGTAACCCAAGAAAATACGAAAAGTTACCTTCCATGCTCATTTCAAATGTGTCTGACATCCGAGCTATGAAATCCTTCACCATCTATTCACTAGTGGATCTAAACACAATATCATCCACATAAATTTGAACTATAAGAATGTGCTTGTTGGATTTGAGAAGAAACAAGGTTTTATCAACTTCACCTCGTCTAAAGTTTAAAAATGGTAAATGTTGAGTCAACCTCTCATACCAATCTCTTGGAGCTTGTTTTAAACCATACAATGCCTTTTTAATTTCAAAACAAAATTGGGTCTGCGAGGATCAACAAACCCTTTGGGTTGCTCAACATATACTTCTTCACTCAAAACACCATTCAAGAAAGCACTCTTAATGTCCGGTTGATGTATTTACTATCTAAAGCCCCTAAACATCAGTATTGGAATAAAAAAATAATTTTGTCACTATAACAATTTAGCCCAATGATTAATGTGACTAGCCCAACGTAAACTCACAAAATAAAGCCGATGGTTTACGTGTTATGTGAAGAACATAAAAATTTAAATATACCTTGAACCATTTCGATCTAGGCTTTGTGAAGTTGTCGTCAATAGGCACATGCCTAACCAGAAGTGTTATGTGTAACCTTAACACAGTATCTAGGACCTCATATATATATATATATATATATATATATATATATATATATATATATATATATATATATAGGGGTGGGATCTTTTGGGAACCTTCCCCTGTGTGGGAACTGGGAACCAATCCCGGTCGTTGAAATCTATTGATCAAACGGCCATAATTCAATATTATATTTAAGGTATGATATGTTAATACACGCGTGCTTGTTTTACGTCCGTTGAAGGGTATTATTGTGATTTCTCATATTCCCAAAAATCATGCAGAGATCCTCTCCCAAAATCACTCCCGTTTTTCAGATGAAGAAAAATCTGATTCATTTTGCATCCTCTTCGAAAAAAAAGCAATCGAAATTAAATCAAGGCTATTCACGGTCGTCATCCGTCTCCGACTGCACACTGGCCGGAGAGACAGACTGAGTCACCGTCTTTCTCAACCCATCACCACCTCAACGCCAGGCAAATCGAATCCCTCACCTGTCATGCACCCAGCACCGCCATGGTCGCCGTCTCATCAAGTGCCGAAAACCAAGGACGGTCCCTCCTCAAATTAGAGAGCCAAATAACCATCGTCGTTGTTGAAGTTCTGTCACGAACAAGGATCCGAAAAATCCGACCAACTAAATCTCACCTCAGTGCTTCGCCAACGGTGGTGCTTGATCCAGATCTAGCTGTGGACTCACGCCGCCACCGAATCATCGCCACGGCAGTTGATTTCCTCAGGTTGTGTGTGGCGGCACCAGATCCGACGAGTTTGCTAATATAATGTTAGCAGCATGCTAATATAATCCTCAGGTTGGGAGCTTGCTATTTTTTTTTATATAAATGTTGCTAATTTTAGATGGAGAATGGCAAAATTATGAGATGTATGCTAATTGATTTTGATTTATATTTTATAGTGGCATGCTTAAACATATGTGAATCGTGCTTAAACAAGCTTGCTAATTATATGTGTTAAATTTGCTGACTTTATTGATGTTGCTGATATAACCTAACTGGCATGCTGAAATGAATGAGGATGCAAAAATAAATAATTAGCAGTGTGCTGAAAAAAATAGATATTCTCATCCAAATATTCGTTGATGCTTATGTTAGATTTCATTTATGCTAAAAAAATACAAGTTCAATATGCTAATTATAGGGAATGTTAGTTTGAAAATTTAGCATGCATATGATGCTAAATTTAGTTTGTTTTTGTGCTATATTGATAGGTATTGTTTGCTAATTATTAGTGATGCTAATTACATGTATTGAGATTAGCAGCATTACGGGACAATGCAAAAATGCAAGGCTTATGAGAAAACTGTGCCACAACTCTGATAGGCTTCAATTTGTGTTTCAGGTGGAACAAGTTTGCATTTTTCCATAATTTGCCCTTATTCAGTAAATTTTGTAGTTTGCGTTGCTAAGCTATGGTGCAAAATTCTGAATTCCTTGTCTGTGAGTGTGAATTTGATGATTCTGGAGTCCAGTTTCTGCTATTCTTGATAGTAATTTTGCGAGCAAGTCTTGAGTTTCTTTGTTAATAAATAAGAAATATTGGAGTTTGATATATGTATGATGAAATGTCTTACCACTTTTTGGATTATTTCTAAGAAAGGGTATTCATTGATTTTGGGTGGATTTTCTAAAACACACACACACGGAAATTGTTAATTTTATAAGCAGGCTCGTCGGCGATTGTCGATGTTTCGTAAGATATTCCAAATTTAATATTTTAAATATTTTCAAATGCCAATTTTAATAGAATACTCGAGATCAAAATCAAGATTATGAGGATGTTAACTCGAGTAGTTCTTGTGATGTGTAGTTGAATACGAGTTCGTATGGAGCCGAGCAAAAAGGTAAAGGCACCTCGTGGGAGTTGGGTTATTGTGTTCCCATATATTTGTTTTATTCAAATATCTGAAATTTTGAGTTTTACCTGATAATTATGTAGTCAGCTAATGGATTATTTGCATACTAGAAGCTTATACATGACGTTAATAGTTTTGTGGATGGTCAATGCGTAGATACACGGAAGAGAAAAACCTCCATGAATCATCTTTTGTCTGGATTTTACTCGTGTTGGATTGGTCAAGGGGAAAGCGGAGAAGATGCAAGTGTTGTTATGTAGTATAAGAGGATTGAAACAAGCTTTCAGAGTTGCTAATGATCACACGAGTAGTGTCCCTAGCAAGCGCAGATTGATTGATGAATTTTATGACTTGTCATTACCCAAAGGCTCTGTCAGTTCTTCCACCGGCTCCAGTTTCAACTATAGGTAGCGGCACCGGCCATATAAAGTCAACAAAGGAAAAGGAGATTGAGTGCATCAACAATCTGCTTAGGATGTGTAGTCGATGTGAACAAAAAACTAATCATGATGCTAGGATTGCCCATTGTTACAAGATAATGATGGAGCATAGTAGATGGTTTGATTTTCGTAGTTTTTTATTTTTCTTTTTATTCGCATTATGTCTGACAGTGGGGTTGTTTTTAGGTATGAAAGATAATATTATGTTTCAAAATTGGCAAGTGCTTTAAACATGTGTTTTGGTTCTTATATATATGTTGTGGTTTCTTTCTTTCTTTCTTTCTTTTTTTGATGGTTATGTTGTGGTTTCTTTCTGTCGGTTTTTTTGTTTCATGCTTTTTATTTTTGTTTGAGATTAGTAGTTTGGTGTTCTTTTATATGTGATTAATGTTTTAATGCTATAGTGTTTGCATTAAAGTTCTTTTGTTGTGTGTTTTAATTTCCACGTTCCTGTATGGTTTTTGTTGTAGTTTAATCAAGTGTAGGGTTGATCAATTATTTGTCCTTTTTATATTTATTTCTATTTCATTTTTTTTTTGTATTGTGTACGAGAAAATAGTAAACTCACTCTTTTAGCATTTTCGATTAACAGTGGAGATAAAACTCAATTTAGATAATATCATGCAATTTTTAACTATAGCATTAAAATGTTTTATTAGCACTGTTCTTTGGAAGCACTATTGAAAATAATGTTTTCATGCAATCTTTACAATAGCATTAAAATGTTGTATTATTAGCACTGTTTGGATTCTTTGGTCATGCCGAACTTAATTGATCCAGGATGAGTTGAACTATGATCGTAAGGCATTGTTCGTTGAGCATGCCGAACTTCTCTCGAAAATGACGAGTGAGCAGAAGGGTGTGTACTCCAAGATAATGAGTGGGGTCGAGTTCGATGGTGGTGCTATGTTCTTCGTGTATGGCTATGGAGGTACGGGAAAAACGTACCTGTGGAGAACTCTATCCAGTAAGTTGAGGTCTGAGGGTCATATCGTGCTGAATRTGGCATCGAGCRGCATAGCWTCTMTGMTTTTGCCTGGTGGAAGGACCGYGCACTCCCRGTTCGGTATCCCTCTGAATCCGCACGAAGGGTCGGRTTRTAATATTAAGAAAGGCACCCCGCTTGCGGARTTGGTGATTCGTTGCAAACTCATAATATGGGACGAGGCTCCAATGATGCACAAGCATTGCTTCGAGGCTGTTGAGAAGAGCTTGCAGGATATAATGGAGGATGTAGATTCAGCCAACAGGCACAGGCCATTTGGTGGAAAGACCGTTGTGTTTTGTGGAGACTTTCGCAAGATATTGCCCGTTGTCCCCAAGGGCAGCCGGTAGGACATAGTCAATGCGGTTATCAATGCGTCCAGCATGAATCAGATCTAGATATTTTCTAATGTTGGATATAATGTGATGATTTATTGTGTGAAAAAAAATTCTATTGAAAATATTTTCTTATTGAAGATATATTTATTCATAGGGTGACGATTTATTCTTTGAATATCAGATATCATCAGATTGCGTACAGTTTTTTAATTCCAGAAACAACGTAAAAAATCAACAAAAATATAAAAAACAAATTTATTGTCTATAAAGGAAATGAATCTGATCTTTTTTTTTATTTGTTAGACGGAATTTCAAATATACAAACTTTTGGTTTCACACATCGTCACCCTATAAATACAGGGTCCTATTATTTGCAAAATTCAATTTCATTTTTCTCTTCCGAATGTGTCTTTGTGTTCTCTCTATTTTCAATAACTTGACAGCTAGGGTTTTTGGGACAATGCCTCCACTATTCGGACTGATGAAAGACATCGACTGTACAAACAAGAAGGCTCTTAAGCTTAGAGTTGTGCAGTTTTTTGCGAGATCCGGATTCAACAACAAGGATCAAAAAACTTCTATGGAAATTGTATTCTATGATTCGGAGGTAATTATTTGTCATTTTTATATAGAGATTTATATAGGTCCGAAATACCTACTCATTATTAGTCAATTAATGTGTCAAATTAAAATAAATTATATCTAATTACTTTAAAACAGGGAGGACGCATTACTGGGGTGATAAAAAATATCAATGTTAAGTTGTTCGAAAATCGAATAGTTGAAGGTCGCGTTTATGCGATTAGAATCTATTACGTAGAGAACAACACTGGCAAGTTCCGCACTATTGTGGCCAAATTCAAAATTATTTTCCATGCGAAAACAATCTTGGTCGACGTGAAAGAGGATTCTTTCCCCAATTACGTGTTTGATTTTTGACCTTTCTCAACACTTACCGACGTCAGCAAAGTTGACGAGACAATATTGTTCGGTAAGTTTCTTAATATTTTTGAATAATAACAAACATATACAAATCGGTCATTTTTTTAACTAATTAAGTTAAATTTGTTATTGTAGATGTAATTGGAAAGGTGGAGTAAATCCGTAACCCTCAAGAGAAAGAATTGATGGGAGGACGTCGAGCAAGATTGAACGAGATTATTCTCGAAGACTTGAGGCAATTTTCAGTTATTAGATTGCTTAATTAATTAATTAATAAGTTATTTATTTAGATTGTTTTATATATAATTAGGAGTCAATAATTATTTTTTGTTATTGTTTGGTATTATAGGGTCGTCGCTTAAGTTGTACTCTTTGGGGCGAATATGTTGACCAAATCTTGGCTTTCGAAAGTGGTCAGTCCGTGGAACCGCCGGTGATGATTTTGCAAATGTGTCGTGCAAAGGTCTATAGAGGCAATAATATAATTGTTTTGTAATTGTAGTTATTTTTTAATTTCGTATTATTAGTCTGATCTATTTTCCAATTTCAGCATGTATTATTTTTATATTTTTAAATTATGTTTATTTTATGTTTTTAAAACCTTTTTTTTTTTAAATAGATTTTAGTTTTTAGATTCTGTTTAATTCAAGAAATTTTCTAATTGCAGATCTTTTTATTCGAATTATTATTCTGAACTATTTTTTAATTTCATCATGTTTTATTCTTCTATTTTCAAATTCTGTATATTCTATGTTTTTGAATCCTCCTTTTTTAATAGATTTTAGATTCTGTATATTCTAAGGAAATTTTCAGAATTGCATTTTTTTTCTGTTTATTTTAATTATTTTAGATTCTTTTTTTTAAAAAATCATTCTTTTAATTTCAATTAATGGAAAGAATCTAATTAAACCATTCGTTAATCTATTAAAATAATTATATTTTTATAATTATAGATACTGTTACTCTATCAAATTCATTTGAGGTGACGAAGTTGGTTACTTCCGGTTCGGTGCCGGAAATTGTTGAATTTAAAAACAGGTATGTTTTTTGAATTATGATTAATTCTATTAGTGTTTTATAAAACTGTATTTATTATTTATTTAATAAATTTTAAACCGTGAGTTCTAATAAATATAGAGATCCAAAGGGGTCTAATAATCCGACGAAGAGTATTAACCGCAGTAGTTTAACGCTATCGCGTAGTGAAGTTGATGAGATTGCCTCCGACAATGTCTTCTTTCATCCGGTCGATTATTTGTATACCGTTGAAGAGGTACAATTGTTGTGGATTTGTATTGTTCTTAGATTTTTATTTTTAATGTTTAGTTTTTTAATATGGTACTATTTTTAATACAGCCGTGCACATTTGGGATATGTGCGATTATTAGTTCATTTATCGATAATTGGTGATACAATGCATGCACAAAGTGCCATAGAAAGCTTGAGGAAGATGAGAATCAATTCAAGTGCGGGGGATGCATGAGGCAGATTTCTTTGGGCGTGTTTAGGTAATAAATTAACTTATTTAAGTAAATGGATGACCCAATACTTAATCTTTTATACAATTATTTAATATCTTGTTTTTCTTGATATGAAGGTACAAAGTAAGGATTAAGTTTTGGACTCCACGGCTAACGCATCCCTACTATGTTGGGATTGGGAGGCTGAAAATTGATTAGAAGGTCTTGCCATGACCTTCGGGTCGAATTTTTGGAGGTAGGGCATAAATCTTAATAGATTTTGGCGAAGGTTTTTTGCATTTCAAGGAAGTTTAATCGGGTCTTTTTTTGCAATGTAGAATCGCACCGGTGAAGATCTGCCTGAAGAGTTGCTTAAACTAATTGATCAAATGGTTCTATTTAAGGTGAAGGTCAATATGGGCCAAATTCATAATGAATCAAGCGCATTTCCAGTTGTGCGATTGATTACCGACCAATCTTTAGTAGCGAAGTACAACAAGTGGACCCTCGAGGAGGATGTGAGTTAGTCTAATTTTGAAATTAATAGATCTTGATTGATAGTAAAATCTGTCAACTTTTTCAAATTATTTTGAGATGTTTGAAGTTTTTTTAAAACGTTTTGTGATTCATCTATCATTTTATTTGGTTGAAGGAATCAGATTTTTTAACATTGATTCAAAGGGAGGAGACCGGCAATGGAATGGTAACTTAGTGGAATATTTGTAGTTTTAAAAATCAAATAAAAATCATAGTTTGTGAAATTACGTGTATTGGTTATTTTAAATCGAAATAATTGAGTAGGACGCCTGTTTCGAGGACGAGGTTACTACTCCTATTAAAAAGGTCGAAGTCATGGAGTTGGATGGTGAGAGTTCAACCGTAAGGAAGTTGCTGTTCGATGGCGATGGGATAGCTTCCACTTCATCGAAGACATCCAGGGTTCTCTCTAAGAATGGAAAATCAGTGCGGAAGGAAGTCCCAAACTTCGAAGAAGGCTGTGATGCTGGGATTGATGAGGAAGACGAACCGAGAATTGGAGGAATTGTGCAGGATGATGAGGAATGAAACATTTCTTAAATACTTATTAAATTATTATTGTTTCTACTTTGGTTTATTATTCCATTGGTATTGCTTTAGATATTGCTATTGGATATCGAAATTTTATTTAAATTTGACGGGGAAAGCATTATATGCTCAGACAGTATCTATGTGATTTAAAATCTGATATTTTTCGGATTTTATATTACTTTATAAAATCGTTCTATTATTATTAACTTTTAATTTCAGATTACTATTATAAGTAAAAGTCTTCTATGTGAATGTCATAAAAAATAGTATCTGTTATATATATTTTACTATGTATAACTTAATCTTTAAAAGATTAATCTTTGAAGTAGTTTAAAAGATTGTTGCCTAATGTCGGAGGGTTTTTTTGTTTTCAAGTTTGGGAAGGGTGTCCTATAATATATAGCATGAATTATTAATCAACCATAACATACATCAAATAAAATAAGTTAATAAATTACAGTCATTAATACTATACACAAACACATTCGCATAACATAATTTAATAAAGTACAGAAAGTTAACACATGCTCTTATCATCGCCGATATGAAGGAATGATTAATAATAAATATAAGTACATATAGTTAACGCATGCTCTAAAATAAACAAACAAAGGTAATTGAGTACACTTTTAAGTTGTGAACTACAATTAATATTTGTACTTTTAAGTTGTGAACTACATATTTTATCTGCCTTAATAAGAAATTATGAAAATGTATTATGATAAAATTGAAATAGTTATTTGAACTTTTTTGTTTATATAAATGTTGTTGAAAAAAAATAGAAACGAACAACTTATCGTTATTTCTTAATATACAAGTATTTAAAAAAGTTTGATACGGAAAAGAATAATATTTAAAATTTGTAAATTTTTTGAACAATAAAAAATCTCAGATATAAACATAAGAAAATATTAATATTTTGAGAAGATCACAAATTATCAGTATTTTTTAATATCCAAGTTGTAAAAACTCGATAAAATTATTCAATTATTATGTTCCATAATAATTGTAGAGAATATAATGATAGAAATTCAAAAAATATTTTTTTAAATTAAATTTCGGTAAAACATTAAATCATTTAGATTCATTATTGAGAAGTTTGTGATATGATATATTTAAAATTAGAAAAGAATTTGTTATATTTTGCAGTTAAATCCTCGGCGTTTGTTAAAAAGTATTTTCTATTTTTAAGAATCCTGATAACCGAAGATTCTATATAGAAGATAAGTAATATGGTTATCTTTTAACTATTAAATATAAAAATATAATATGTATCTTGCCGATTTTCAAAAGATATGTTTTAAATATCTCTCCGTTTGCCTATAAGATTATCTATAATTAACCCTAACATCATAAATTTACTGCCGCGTAGACGACAAGTGTAATAGGGTTTACACTATTATTAAAAGAACAAACACGCATAAATACATCTGAATATAAACACATAACAAAAATTATAAATTTGGAGCAGCGCAGTGGTAGTAAACAATATGGGGAGGAAGACCGATATCATACGAAAAAGAGCACAAACAGACAACACAATTGCAGGTACCTCTTTTTTTT